>KZ806991.1:654481-671357 GCA_000696205.2 Oncopeltus fasciatus
TTATGCTTTACTTTTTCTTATACATGCTCAAAGTATTAGATGTGTAATTCATTTTCTTAATTGATCAATTTCTAAAATTATTTGCATTAATAATAAAACTTTTATGTGTGTGTATATATTTATGTACACACACACACACACACACATATATATATATATATATGTATGTATATATGTAAATCAGTCCCACAGCAGGCCTTAGAGGCACAGGAGGGAAACATTTTATGAATGTGTTTATTTATGACCCACCTAAGGTGTTTGGTCAATATATTATTCTGGCCTTAAACATAAACCTTCAAAATAATAATTTTATCTAGTTATCAACTGCAAGATAAAAAACAAAAAACAAAGCAAAATTCTCGTTAAAAAGTAATTACCAAAATAGTACTGAAAGTTCTACCATAAAATGTCGCAAAGCCTCTAGCAAAGAATTACAGAGGAGATAATATCAGGTATTCACAACTTTAATATTGCATCTCTTAAAAAACTGAAATGAAACAATAATTTATTTTATAATAGGAACATGTACTTGAGACACACTTGAAAATACCAAGCTAAATAACCAAAAGAAGCTTGTTTAGAAAGAATTACGTAAACTTGAGGAAATGGTAAGTGCAATTTTGTCTGTGAGTAGAAACATAATTACAATACATTTACAAATATATTATTACCTGCAGCAAGAGCAAGAGCCAAGATTGCTCCAGTAGAAGTTGCAGCAACCCAATCAAAGCAATGTATAATAGGTTTGCCAATGGCAGTTTCTAAGTGAAGTAAAAGGGTTACTAAAACAAGCCCTCTAATCCCTCCTCCGTCTAAGCAAAGCAAACGAGAGCCTTTTGGTGGTGTGCCATTTAACATAAATTGCTAAAATAAAAAGTAGATATTTCTCTAGCAATCCATACAATTGTAACATATGTATAAATACTACATCATTCCCTTTTGTATTTATATTTCTTCAATCAAACACTTTGTCTTTTCCTTCTCAGCTTCCGGAGAGGACTAGCTTGATAAAGTTTTGTCTCAGGTGGAACTGAAGAACTTGGCTCCTCTGTTCTATGTTCGTCTCCATTTGATGGTTGGATCTCTGGAATCTAAGAGATATATCTTTAGAAATGGAATCCTTTTATAGATATGGTCTGTTACCAAAGTCTCTTAGAGCTGGGAAGCTTCCTCATTTGGTATAAATGCCTTTTTTCCAAACCCTGCTTGGTATATACAATATGGTTGCTGCAACCAGCATTTACTACCACATCGTCTTTCCCCTTGGATGATTTGGAATCATGGAAGTCGCGGAACATCACTCTCTCACCATCAGTGAAATCCCCATGCATGTATCCATATTGTCTACACTAAGCCAACTCGTCTAAATAAAGAAGGTGATTTCGTCGATTCAAACTTATTCCTAGGTTCTGTTTTTAGCAGGAGACTTGAAGGCGTGATGAAGGCTTCTATATGAGAATACAAATTTTGGGAGGGATATGTCAATTGGTTCTTTCCAATACAAAATCACTGCTTTAATTTTGTCAGTTTTAAGTTCAGTAAGAAATACATCTTAGTCAAATGCCGCCAAAAATATCACCCAACAGTGTAATCATTCATCATGTGTTGAAGGACTGGTTTATCAGGATGAATAATCTCTAAGACTCCGCTACTATCAATGGTGATCGTGAACTTCCTACCACAGAGATACTGCTTGAATTTATTAGTTAATGTTCTGCGGTATCTCTGTGGTAGGAAGTTCACGATCACAGTTGATAGTAGTGGAGTCTTAGGGATTATTCGTCCTGATAAACCAGTCCCTTAACACATGATGTATGATTATTAAAATTATAGTTAATGTATTAAAATCATAGTTAATGTTCTGCTAAAGGCTAATTTTTTTTCTTGACATACCCCTAATGTTATGAAGGGTCACTAAAGAAATTCATCCTGAACACATCTTACTATTCTTTTAGAAAAAGTTTAAAAATGAAGAATTCAATCTTTTTATCAAATTTCCAACAATCCCAAGTCGCCGGGTTTAACAATTGGCAAAATGTTGAAACAAATAGATTCAAAATACCAAATTCCATGAAAATCATATTAGACATTTCCAAGATATTTTGTGTATCGCATACAGATATTTTTTTAAAATTATTATTTGATTTTCAGATTCTACAAGTCTTGAAATATGAAACAACAATTTTATGAAAGGAGGACTATGATAATAATTTTTGAAGTCGATTACATTATGTTTCTTACCGTTAATAAAAATAAAAGAAAAACCAGGTCTACAGTAAAACCAAGTTATTAGGATTAAAATTATAGCAATAAATTATAACACCATGAAATACAATTAAAAAAATTAGGCCTGTCATGTTAATTTTTTGTTCTTATTTAAAATTTGTTGATACAGTTTAAGACAGTACAAAGCTTAAGCATATGAGAGATGTTCTTGTTGACAGGTTAAATAATTTATAATTAAAGAAAAATACTAACGCACAGTGCAAAAACAAAAATTAATTCAACATAGCTTAAAATCATTTTTAAATGCTTAAGTTACTTTGGGTGTTTGATGTCAGCCATAGTAGTGTCAGTTCCTAGAGTTTCTTTCAACATTGTTTCCAGGGGTTCACTGGCATAAGGGCGAAAACCAGCAAAAGCTTGATCTTTCATCCTGAAGTAAAGGCATAAACACTCCTTTAAACTTTTTCCTGAAAGTGGACAATTAAAAAAAAATTGTAAAAAATAAATGTTTTAAATTAATAGTCCCAACTATTAACCCTGAACCAATACTACTCAAACAATTAAATCCACAATATGCTATTTATTATAATAATTTCAACCAATAACAATTAATGTAATTCATGTGGTTATTAAACTTTAGATAGTAGAGGACAGATTTACTTATATACAGGCAGTAGATTTTATTGTTAATATTCATTAAATTTGAGTTAATCATTTTGTAAAAATATAAACAAATATTTCACATCTTTTGAATTTATTAGAAATTTTAAAACCAAATGTGAGTTATGGCAAAATCAATAATTTCATTGATTAATATGAATTTTTTCCAATAGGTATTTTGTATCTTGTCCACAAAATTCATCATTTTGTAGCCAGTCAGATCACATTAACAACCATAATAAATTAATTAGAATTTTGGGTCTTCAGAATGTGCCCTTAGCAGATAAGAAAATATAGGGGAAGAGGGAGGACTTACCTGTATTACGGGAAGAAGCGAGTGCGAGGAGGAGGGCGCTGACACTCCAGAGAAGAATCCTCANTATATATATATATATAAAGTATATATAGAAAATGAAACATTCGCGGCTGCAATATGTAGCAATCAAGAACAGGTGGGATAAAGAGTACAGCACTGCGAACACACAAAAAGAAAAAATCACAAGAAGTAAAGCTTTCGGGAATCTCTCGCACATCGTCGATGAGAAGTAAAGTGAGACTCCTCTTCCCTCTTCATTTGTATTTTAAAAAATTTTTTTTTTTTCACAGGCTATATTTTTGGCTTTGCTAATAAAATTAGTTAAGTTTGTTTGGGGGGAAAAAAAAAAATGAATACTGAATACTAAAAAGAAAACAGCATTAATAACTAGATTTATTTACTGGCAATAAGCTAAAATTATTAAATTGGTCAAACTTGTTAAAATTATTAAATTGTTTAATTGAATTAAAAATAAGCAAATACACGCGCGCGCACGCACACTCACACACAAAATTCTACAGTCTTTAGAATGTGTTAGCTATAAAACTGTTACAACAGCCTCTCCAAGAATAATAATAATAAATACTCATTAGCTACAAACAGAGGATAATTATATTAATATTATATTAGATAATTAGGATGAAACTGAATTGCAACACTTGACTTACTAACATTAGTCAAACAATTAAAGAGAAGCGAAAAATTCTGGAAAGAAGTAGGGAAAAATGACTAAATTAATTAATTTAAAAAAATATTTTTGAAGTGACCAGAGCAGTAACCAGAGCTATAAGACCAAGTAATAGATAATAATTTCTAAAAAAAAATCCAATGATATCTCAAACATAATTTAACTTAGGTCTATAGTTTTCACCTGAAGGAGAGAGGTGATTGGTCGAATAGTTGGCCCTGAAGCAGGTGGAGGAGGTATACCATTATCTGTACCCTCTGGGGCACAGCCAGGATGGCAGGAGGACATGACGAATGGACAACGAGCTGCTCCCACTGCATGGAGAATGTACACTATTTTAGAGCCTATTTCAGAACCCTCAGCAGCTGCTAAATGCCGAGACAATAACTATTAATAAATGAATGTTAATAAATATAAAGTAATGAATTATTCATATTATCTTTTGGTTGAAAAGTGTTTAAAAGTTCTCACCAAATTGCAGAAACTCATCTTTTTAAGTTAATTATCAAAAATAACTGTGAACTTTAAAATATTATCACTTTTAAATCAAATTTATTTTGAAAGGACTCATACTTTAGAAGCTAAAAATTTTCTAATTATTACAAAAATTTGACTAGGTCTTCACTGTAAGAACGCAAGTTGGACTCAAGTGATGAAAGAAGGCAAGACATCTCCTACTGCAGTTTTATAACAAAAGATGAAATATCAAATGAATGAATTATGATTTATATGAAATGCATGACTTATTAATTATAAAATACTTCTCATATAAATCATAATTCATTCATTTAAAGGAACTTAAATATAGTAAGATTAGTTAATAAAAACATAAAGGAATCAAATATGTCTTAACATATTAAATTAATCATGTTACTGAATTTACTTTTAAATTTACAAGGAATAATATTAGACACAAAATGTACTAAATAAACAAAAATTTGTATTTACAACAGTAAAATATAACAAAATATGTTTTCTTATCTTCTGAAGTTCAGAATCGATCTGCGTGTAACCTTCTTAGGCAGATATGTGACAAATATAAAAAAACACAACACTACAAAGATATGTCAACTCCACTTTTAAATTGAAGGCAATCTTTATATTTAGTAAAGTGCTTATATAATGAAATAAAACACAGAAACAGAGAACGTCTATATGATATAAAATATGTAATGTCACAATATTTTCATTTTGTTACTGTTACTTTATAAACAGTAAAGCCGTATTATTCAAAATGTAGTTTACTTTTAGGATAGGCAAGAAGTGTCTAAATATTCACAGCACTGGAAGTATCAAAATATATAGATATATAATGAAGTTTTCTCATGAAGAAAACTGGTAGTTTTCATTAAGAATGTTCTTCTACCACCAACACTTCATTCATTTATCTGAACATGTTCTACATTAAAGTTACAGTAAATGAAATAGACTAAATTTGCTAATCTTTGAACACAATTATATATATATATATATANATATATATAAAATTATGTTCAAAGATTAGTAAATTTAAAAAAAAAATTAGAGATAAATAATAATATTCTAAAATGTTAATTAATTATTAATTATTTGATTTACACGCTAGTTGAATTTCATATAATTGTATAGCTTCAAACAGGTTCATTAAACCAGACAAACCATATCTATACAGGGATCAAGACAGTGATAGAACACATAGTGCACACCAAAATATTGAAAAAAATATATAATAAACTAATTATAAAGTTGAAAAAACTTAAATAGAAAAAAGATAAAGAGTAATGATTTATTAGCCCTTAAAGCAGATAAAAGTCAAGCTATGTCAATTATGGAAAAATATTTATACATAAACAAACCATATAATAAATATATAATATTTATAGAAGAAACTAAGTGCCAAAAGTTGAAAAAATATCAAATTGAGCATTACAATTCGGTTTTAAAAGATACCATAAAAAATGTACAATATCTGTTTAAAAAGGAGAAAGAAATTAATAGAGATGAATCCTTTACCACCCAGATTATATTGTCTACCCAAGCTACACAAGAGTGGTATACCTTTCAGACCTATAGTAGCCTGCAACTAGCTGTGTTGGCTAAAACCGCACCTCATAAAACTGTAATAGTTCTATGCCTTTTTCTATGAGTCCTACCTTTTTGTCAGGCAGATATACTTTTGTCCAACATATCTGCTATATATTAATAGAAAAATCATTAATTAAGTCTCAAAAATGACTAATTCCTTGATCTTGATTAATAAAATAGAAAGAGCAGATATTTTAAAGAATTTAAACCTCAGAATTAAATGATGATTCCAAAAAATTCTTAGAAGTAGCAACATGTTCATACAGTGATGAATTTGATTCTTGATGAATGGTCCTAAGCTTTTTAAATGGAGAAGTCTTGTGAACACCATTAGTCAGTAAGTGCTTAATATGGTGGTCCTGAGTTTGATGTTGTACGACAGATGCACCCTAAAAGATAAATGTTCTTTTAGGCTAAAATCTCCACACATAATTATGAATGTACAGCTCAAATAATGTTTTTCACTCTAATTAAGTGGCATAAACTAGAATATACAAGCAGCTAAAGCACAAACAGAACACACAAGTATCTGATTTTAATTGTGAGCTTTTGAAGGGGAATAGAAAAGATAACTTTTTTTTGGTACTTAGCTCATAATAAACAGTTTTAAAAAAAAAATCTTGACTAATTGAATCCTGATCACCATATCTATATGATGATTGAGTTTGAATATTGATTGATTGAGTTTGAATATCACCAACTTACTCAGCCATTGTACTTTTGAACCACTAATGCCAAAATCTTTTACTAGCACTCTTATTTGTTTTAAAGTGAGTCATTTACTTTCTATTTATTAGAGTAAAAGAAAAAAAAAAAGTTCTCTTAACAAAAACTTAATCTTCTTAAGCTCACTATTTAATGCAGTGTACTGTATTATAATATAATGTATTGTTCTTCCTATCTGAATCCATTAGATTGATTTAACTTATTTCTAGTGCTTTTAAAAAATTAATTTAATTTATACACTTTAAAGAATTCAATAATAAAATGCAAAAGGTATAACCTCTTATTACGTTATGGTCAAGAAGTAGAAGAAAGAAAATCATTAAACAAAATTGCAAATGAATTTAACTTAATAATAATATTGCAGGTTGAGGGGAAGCACTTAATGAGAGGACCAGTCCGGAACAAGAAATGTACTTGAAGATGGCCGCGTGCTTCCTCATACTATTCCACTAGAAAAAGGATATTTTATAAGAAGGGCTTCTCAATTCATTTAGTCCTGCCTAAAACATTATATAGTTATAAAAGCGGCTTGCCAGCAGCCCATGAATCAGTATTAGATTCCAAATCAGATCATGCGTCTTATAGCATCAGGCTGGTAGTGGCCTTTGCAGTGCCAGTGATAGTGAGATGAGTGCAGTAACTAGTGAGAGCAGACAATTTAACCAGTATTTAAAGCCGCTTTGTAAAATAGTCACTTTTTATTCATTTGTACATATTTACTAATTAACTCTAAGTAATTTATCTTTTCTATTTATTTAATTATTAGTTAGTTAGGGCAGTAGGCTTAATTGTAATCTGTTATTAAAGGACTATAATTTTCAATTTCAATAAATTAACTTAAATTTATTTGTGCATTTAATTATTATTGACCCATAGCCCATAAGAATAACAAAGAATAAAGTTAAGTTCAAAGGGCATTAGGAAAGTTTTGCAATATGAGAGGTGGACTCATGTGAGGAGGAGGCAGGAAGGTATATAAAATTTATAAAAGATTGGAAGTTATAACATTGCCTATGGGTTAAGTGTAGATCAGTGTTGCCTATGCTAAGACAGTATTGTATATAATTATTAGATGATTTTAACTAAAATCATGTAATAATAATATCTACGGTCAAAAAACTCTTCTTTTGAGTATTTTCTATATCGTAACAGGATATTCAAGTCCTATAAAAATTAAAATTAAGGAGTTAAGAAGAAGCTTGAAAGAGAAAATTTTGAGTTTAAAAACATTCCATGATCTGATTAGCCAGAACCTTGGTGACTTGAGAAAACATTCATGTCTTTAGGAAATAGCTTGAGGCAAAGGACTGACCTACCCCTAAATAGAGGAGACCTTGAGTATTAGTGCACCAGAAGTTAATAGCATTTTATGCAAATGTCTTTAAGTTAGGAAGCTTTGTACTCTTGGGGTATTCCATAGCTTTTCTGAAGCTCAGATTGTGAACCATGTATCATGGTGTAAGAAAATGCTGTAGTTCTAAGACCTAAGAACCACTAATGCAAAGAGTGTACAGTGCACCCAAAACGTGATGACCCCTGGTGGGAGGAGCCTGGTCGATGGAGGAAGGAGGGATCATGAATTCCAGATCTAAGAACTTTGGCTGCACTGAGCTCAATAACCTGCCTGGTATTGTGCATATAGTTTCTGTTAAAATGTTTTAGTGTAACTCACATCATTGTGAAAATATGGAAAGTGGGATATTGTGGGGACAGCTCGGATGGGCCTTCAGATTCTTTAATATTTCAGCAAGTGAAATATTAAAGAATGTTTAACGAAAGTACAGCAAGGTCTCCAGAAACAGGGGCAGAAATCAAGATAGAGTTCATAGATCCTTCACCAACTTATTGCTGCAACACATCATTTTGAAGTTGACAAGGAGCATTTTGCCAATATGTGAATATAACTGTAGGAGCATTCTTCCAGATCTAGCCCCTTTTGATTTTGCATTTTTCCATCCGATAATATATAGGCTGAATGAGAGACACACACACGTACGCGCATATATATACTTAAGTATAAGTTTATAGATACTTAAAGAACTAAATAACTCAAGTTCATAGGGTGCTTACACGTTAGCTATGCCAGTTAAGGCACCTAAGTTTTTATATTGTTCATTTACTTACTTCTTCCTTTTTTTTTTTTGTTAATTATAATTATTGATTTATATTAATTTATAATCATTTAATATAATTATATTTTTAAGACAATAATTGTACATTTTATACAATCATGTAGGGTACATATATATGGGCAGAATAAATTCCCTAATGGCAGAGTTAATATCATGAGGGGGAAAAAAGGCCACTATAATTCAATCCAATAAATTCTCTTATGAAATGCGTAGGATTAAACAAATTTTGAAGAAATCTAGCTATTGAGATTGTTCACATGACAGTCCCTAAAATGTCTATACATTTATACTATACATACATATATATATATATATATATATATACTTTNACACACACACACACACACACACACACACACACACACACACACACACACACACACACACACACACACACACACACACACACACACACACACACACACACACACACACACACACACACACACACACACACACACACACACACACACACACACACACACACACACACACACACACACACACACACACACACACACACACACACACACACACACACACACACACACACACACACACACACACACACACACACACACACACACACACACACACACACACACACACACACACACACACACACACACACACACACACACACACACACACACACACACACACACACACACACACACACACACACACACACACACACACACACACACACACACACACACACACACACACACACACACACACACACACACACACACACACACACACACACACACACACACACACACACACACACACACACACACACACACACACACACACACACACACACACACACACACACACACACACACACACACACACACACACACACACACACACACACACACACACACACACACACACACACACACACACACACACACACACACACACACACACACACACACACACACACACACACACACACACACACACACACACACACACACACACACACACACACACACACACACACACACACACACACACACACACACACACACACACACACACACACACACACACACACACACACACACACACACACACACACACACACACACACACACACACACACACACACACACACACACACACACACACACACACACACACACACACACACACACACACACACACACACACACACACACACACACACACACACACACACACACACACACACACACACACACACACACACACACACACACACACACACACACACACACACACACACACACACACACACACACACACACACACACACACACACACACACACACACACACACACACACACACACACACACACACACACACACACACACACACACACACACACACACACACACACACACACACACACACACACACACACACACACACACACACACACACACACACACACACACACACACACACACACACACACACACACACACACACACACACACACACACACACACACACACACACACACACACACACACACACAAAAGCAAATGAAATAAAACATAAAACTATTGGCCATAGTGAATGGAAAATGTACGGTTCAGTGTGTTTATCTAATTGGCTTCATCCTCATGTCAACTGGTTTAATGGTTTATGGTTAAAGCAATTATAAAATTTTAACCCCCTTACAAGTTGATGGATCAAGATCATATAACATTAAGTATATTTACAATTTCTTCTCTTATGCTTGAGCATCTCATACAGCTATGAAGAAGCTATCGTAGGATGTTTGAAAGCTTGGGGGAAAAAAAAAAAAAAAACAATTTTTTTTGACACAGTAAAGCCTGGCAGAAGAATATATAAATACTTCTAGAAACTGTGGAAGCCTATGCAAACACTAGTTACATTGTCAGAAGGAAATTTTTAGGAAGAGAGGTTGTGATTTTGACTTTTCAGGTTGATTACAGTAACGAACCTTAACAGCAGTTAAAGTGATAATTTCAATGCCAAAAATAATTTAAAAATAACATAATTTGAAGTAAAATAAAAATTTAAAATTTAAGTCTTAATATAAAGAGTGAAAATTAAGCTTAAAATTTATTGAGTACCTAAAAAAATTTTAAAATATGTAAGTTGATAAAAAAAAGTTGCTTTTACGAATTGTATGCCACTTTGCAAATGGCAATAACTCCAAAAATATCAATCAAGTATGATAAAATCCTACAATTAAAGGTTTGAAAAAAGTGAAGAAAAATAAATCCTAATAATCCCATTGATCGGCTTTTTATGAATGCAAATACTAGAGTGGAACTGATAAATGCAATTAAAATTATTTACAAGACCATTAAAAAAATAAGTAAGCAACCTTAAGAGTTAACACAAAAAATAAAAATAAATAAAAATAACAATGTGGAATGAATAGTTTACCGTCAAGTTCTATGAAGAGAGAATTGTTGGGAATTCGGTCATGGCAGTTGAGCAATTAAAAACTAATTTGAAACCAAAATAGTTTTTATTTTAGCCAACGTTTTGGCCTGAATTTCAGGCCTTCATCAGGGCAAATAGGGTGATGAGGGGAGAAAGAGAGAGATACAGACCCGTGCTCAACTGAATCTACATCATGACTGAAAGGTCTGAAATCATACATGAAGGTCTGAAATTCAGACCGAAACCTTGGCTAAAATTTTTTGGTTACAAATTAGTTTTTAATTGCTCAACTACCATGATTGAATTCCCGACAATCCTCTCTTCACAAATAAAAATAACCTTTCTGAGTCATGAACCTGAGCATGAGAGACTGAGAAAAAATCAGACCCTTTCAGAATTAAAGAAATAAATTTGTTTAAACCAAGTAAAGTTGATACTAATATTAAAGTTTAACGGAGAGATTAAGCTTTTTAATCACATTAGTTGATTTTAAAACTGATAGCAAAAATAATTACTAATTCAAAAGAGAAAATTTTAATAAGGTTCTTACAATAGTTGAAGATCTGCTCCAAACACAATAAGAGCTTGAATTATAGAAATGTTCTTCTCTTTTACAGCTAAGTGAAGTGCAGTATCTCCATTGGAATCTGCTATAGACATGTCAGCTTCCCGGGAGAGCAACGCAACAACACATTCCAATCTGTTTCGCATAACCTAAGAAAAAAAATTATGTGTAATGTTGGAAATTTAACGGAAATTTTTAATTATGGAAAATGGCAAAATTTTAATTTAATTAATGAAATTTAACAATTACAATAATCCTTAAATTACAAAATAAATAATATTTTTATTAACAATAGCTTTAAATTAATATTTTCACTTAGAATATAGTAAAGTAAATTATTATCATATTAACTCATTTAATGAAATTTATATTATAAACACACAAAATACAATAAAAAAGGAACTGATAAATAGTTCATAAAAATGAGGGACGTCTCTGAAAATAATACCTTTCAATGTTTATTTTAATTTCCCAACTACCTAGAATGAAGATAGTTCAGGGGGAAGGGCTATCTACAGGTATTTGTCTAATTCAAAACATCCATGATATTGGGCATGCTTTTATTCCTCAATGAAAGATTTGTCAACAAATATTTTTCTTAACTAATTGATGATATTCTGTCACAATGGCCAGGCAAAGGATTAAAACAAACCAAATAAACCACAGCTAAAGTGTCTATAAGATTTTTTTTTTAAAGTAAATAAATTATTTTACTATCTATGTAACAGTGGATTGAAGTCCTTATTAAAACTCACTCTGTAATATTGAGATTAAGTTCATGTTGGTGAAACATCACAACTATTAAAATCATGTATAAAGAAAATATACATGCTTACATTAATTAGGTTAATATACATGCTTTACAAGATGTATAAAACCTAAAAATAATATCAAACAACAAAATCACAAATGCTTAATT
The DNA here is from genome assembly GCA_000696205.2 of Oncopeltus fasciatus. Taxonomy (NCBI): domain Eukaryota; kingdom Metazoa; phylum Arthropoda; class Insecta; order Hemiptera; family Lygaeidae; genus Oncopeltus; species Oncopeltus fasciatus. Next base: position 667,198 of record KZ806991.1, read on the forward strand.
TTCAAAAATTGAAATATATTCTATAAAAACAGAGAAAGAAAAAAGAATGTATTTTAATCTTAAAAAATTTAAATTAGGTAGTTAATTTTAAGACAGATATTTTACAATAGCTCTTAATAAATCTATTCTAAGCAAAGCATATAAAAAAAACAACAAAAAAACTCATTTTGTGGTAAAAAATGATAATATTAAGTATGCCTCACAGGAGCGGCCTAAACTAAGCAGTTTTCCTTGTTTCTTTTAAGATGGACATAAATATATATATTAAAAAAATATTTTTNTACACTCTATATATATATATAAAGTAGTAGAAAAGAAAATGACTAAATGATCTTATAAGTTGAAGAAGGCAATTATGGTAAAAGGTAAGATTGCTAATACTGGCTCTAGATTTTTTAGAGGGAAGAGTGGGAAAAACATGAAACATTCATAGTTATATTCTTAAATATACATTTTTCACACAAATGTAATTAATCATAAAAGCAAGGAAAATAAATTTTCCACCTTTTATATTCCCTAAATTTTTACCGTACTAATGAATACATTGACGATTATTAAAAGTTGTCTAATGTCTTCCCCTTGATTTTAGTTTTCAATGAACTCATCCAATGTTTTGTAAAAAGAAGCTTAAATACCCCTGAACCCCTTTGTCTTTTTTTAATACACAATTATTTGACAATGACCATTATTATGCACAATTTTTGGATGGATGATATATTTATCTTCTTCTATATTGGATATGTGAAGAACTGAACATTTTTTAAAACCATGTAACACTTGTGAGCAGCTTGATTCTTGAGGAAAATCTGGTGTAAAAAATACAGATGGATAATAAAATGTGTGAACAATAATACTTGGATATTATTTTTACTCATTGATCATTCTGTCTTTTATGTGAAAATTTAAAAAATAAATTCCAAGTTTTATAAAAATAAAAAATCATCAGAACAGATAATATTGAAAAAGTTTTGACAACCATAAAAACATTTTGATTATCTGCATATTTTACTAGAGTACTTTTTTAATCCTGTAATAAAATATACAAATATTAATAAAATAAATAAAGTTACAAAACTCACCATTACATGAAGAGCAGTTCTGGAGACAAAGTTAAGGGCATCAATATCACAATTCCTGTCAAGTAAAGCATCGATTACTTCTTTGGAAGAAGCCCAATGAAGAGGAGTACCTCCATATTTCATTTCCTAAAATAAATGTTTATTAAAAAAAATTAACTATTTTTACAGAATAAAATATGTACTGAAATCTGACTGAAAGTATATTTATTTATCAGTGTCAAATTTTTTTGAGAATTTACCTCTATAAAAGAATTAAACTAAGTGCAATAAAACATATTTTATATTAATATCTCCATCTACTTATAAGGCAAACGGGTTTAACCTGAATTTTAAACAGTTACAGTATTTACTGATGCCTAGGACATATCATTAAGTTTAGAAAATATTATTCAAACCAATGGTAATAGATTTAATCTGATAATATATCAATCAAACAATTGACATTAAATTAAATCAAATAAACCCAACTGGTTTTGATCAATATTTTGATTTCGACAAAATCTTTATTATTTTTTTTTACAAAACATGAACCTAATATTAAAGATATAATTTCTTATGCTTGATAGTTTTTTAAATGTCACATATGTATTTCACTGCTTATTAAACTTCTTGCGTGTGAAAATTAGTGAGTGTGTGAAGAAGCACAAGAAGTGCTCATGGGATCCGACAAGAGCATAATCTTACAAGTTATTCTTGGCATAGGAAATTATTTTCTTTGTAATAATAAATTTCAATAATAGCATCCCAAATAATTAAAGCATAATTTTCTAAAAGGTCTTTCTAAACAAGCATTTTACTTTAACTTAAATTTTCTGACAGGATCTAGGACTATTAAGTGCATTCTGGCAAAAGAATAATTTGCAATTATAAATAGTATAAAGGAAAAAAAAGCAGATTTAAATTAATGGTGGGTGAAATAAATGAGAAATGGTCACAAACCTCCACAGTTCACAGATTTATTTTTAAATGCAGAGTACTTTCAAGGCCCATGCCTCATCTTCAGTCTTAGTTGGTGGAGGTGAACTCTCATTCAGCTCACTCTCATTGGGCGAGAGTTCATCCTTAAACCACTGGAGAAGAGGCATGGGACTTGAAAGCTGCATTTAAAAATAAATCAGTGAACTGTGGAGGTTTGTGACCAAATCTTCTACTTTATTTCATCCCCCTTTGATTTAGAACCTCCACCAGCCAAAATTGATATAGAAGCAAGACTTACATTATTTTTATAGAACTTTTAGCTGTGACAAGTGTCCTTCTTCTAGGTTTTTTAAAAGAGTTATATTGATAGAAAAATAAAGAGCTTGATGCAGTCTATTTAGAAAATGCTTTTTATAAGTAGAGAATTTGTTGGGGTTTGGTCAAGGTTGTTACAAAAATAAATTTAAAAAAAAAAGGATATTTTTTATTATCCGCCGATTTTCAGGTTACATTGTAAGCCACTTCAAAGCTATTATGAAGGCAAGAGGGGATGCGCTATCACCTGGAACGAATCTGCAGGACTGAAAATAGTAGCCATTAGTAAACATGCAAATTTGTTCCAGGTAATTTGTAGTGAATATGTTCCCCTCTTGCCTTAATGATAGCCCTGAAGTGGCTTACAATGCAAGCCAAAACATTGACAGATAATAACAAAATACACTTTTTTAAAATTATATTTTTTTTGATCAACCTTGACTGAAGCCCAACAAATTCTCTAATAATAATTTCCACGGACAAGAACTCTATATTTGAACTTGCTTCTTATATTTCTATGGGCTACATTAATAATAATTGAATACAGAAATAAATTGAAGTTAATTTATTACAATTAATAATTATACTACAAATAACAAATAAACAGAAAAGATGAATTACTTACAGCTAATTAACAAATATGTATAAGTAAATAAAAATGCTTATTTACAAAGAGGCCACAGAAAAACTTGCTAAATGTTTACACTCACTAATTACTGTCACTTATTTCACAGTCACTGATACTGCTAGAGCCACTGCTCTGCTGATACTGCAGTGGTCTCAGACACACGATTTGACAAAGAATTTGACACTGACTCAAGAACTGCAGTTGAGCCGCTTTTATAACTGCATAGAATGTTTTATTGGCAGGTCTAGATGAATAACTTTCTATGATGAGAATAATTTCTAGAAAATAATATTTTATCTTATAAGTGGAGTTGTATTGCCTGGGGCAGATGACCTCTTTTATTTAGCCCCTTCCTCATGGCTTTGGTCCTCTCATTACCTACTTCCTCAGTCTTTAACAATATTATGATGATCATTATTAGCTAAATAAATCTTAAGATGATTCATATCATAAAATAGAAAATTTAATGAGCTAGGAAATATATATATATATTAACTTAGCATCTCAACAATTTTATTACCATTTTAAAGTAGTGTATAATAAAATGACCGTTTTCAACTAAATATTTTTATTATTATATCCTTGATATAAAATGTAATACTCAAAGTTATCAACTAGCATTAGCCACCTGCTAGCCAATTGCTTGATCCTATACTGATACCAATCCTTGGGATGGCTGTCAAAAAACTCTTGGACTGCAATTTAAACTTCAGCAAAATTTTCAAATTTTTTGCCTTGAAGAAAATAGGCCACAGATCGAAACAAGTAGTAATTAAATGGTACGAGGTCTGAACTATATGGTAAATGAAGCAGGCATTTAAACCTACAGTTATTTAAATTTTCCTTAGGCTCGACGGGAAGTGTGAGGGAAGCATTATCTTGTTGGAATAAAACTCCTTTTGAGTAGGTCAAAGCTCAGACGATTTTGTATACTATCTTTTCAGTTTTTCTCAGTAGAATTAAAAATTCATAGAGGATCCACAAGGAGAAAATGATATACAAAATCTTAAAAATTCAAAAAAAATGCAAAACATGGATTTTTTTTCTTTTCCGAATTGCCCCCTCCCAACAACCAAAAAAACAGAGGGGGTTTAACTGTTCTAGTTAGGTTTGAAAAATCTTTTGGTTTTAGCAGCCAAAAAGTTTAACTGACCTTAATGGAAACCCAAAAGAGAGAGAGAGAGAGAGAGAGAGAGAGAGAGAGAGAGAGAGAGAGAGAG
>KZ806991.1:672564-695665 GCA_000696205.2 Oncopeltus fasciatus
TCATAAATTCCTCAAATATCCTTCCCAATCATCAGTTTGGCTTCCGTTCCCAGCATTCTACCGTCCAGCAGGTGTTTCGCGTTGTAGACTACATTTCCTCTTCCCTTGAGCGAAAAGAATTCTGTCCTGGTGCATTCTTGGACGTCACTCAAGCATTTGACCGAGTATGGCATTCTGGACTATTATATAAGCTCAAGTACATATTCCCAAGTACCATCTATCTAATCCTTAAATCTTATCTCTCTAACCGTTTCTTTAGGGTCCGGCAAGGATCAGATAACTCCGAACACTTCCCTGTGAAAGTGGGCGTTCCACAGGGCAGTGTGCTTGGACCTATCCTTTTTACCCTTTACACTGCGGACATCCCCACCCATCCATCAATCAAATCGATCAAATTACAAAATGTTTTAATGTAACAGAATGTAATAAATAAATAAAAGTTAAAAAAAAAAAAAAGATAATAAAACATTTCCCCATTATTCCTTTTTTTTTACCCTCAAAAATCAGTATTTGGAGGGTGGGGTCTGACCCAACCTCACCTTACCGTCTTACCGTTAGAGGGTTAATAGATAAATTTTTTTTTTTTAAATAAGTGCTCAACGACTTGGTTATCAGCGATTAATAGATAAAGAAATTAAAACATAGAAAAAATAATAAAGAAACTAAATATTAAAAGCTAATATATTCAAAACCTTTTAGAATAAAAATGATATCCCTAACTCTAAAAGCCTTAGTAAACATTTTAAGGGCATTGGAATATTTATTTTAAAACTAAAGTTATAATATATCAGAAATGTAACATTTCTTCTATGTTAATAGATAATTACATGCAATTCTAAAATTCCTAATAAACAAATAATAACCCCCCTCTAGAGATTTCATACAGTTTTGGTATAGCTTTTATAGCAGGAGGTTTATATCTGTAAATAGAGAGGTTTAATAGAAGTTCCCGAAGAGGGGTCCAAGAATGTAATAGTAGTAGAGCAATAAAGGCGTTCAACAAAGTGAAATATCTTATTCTAGCTTTCTGATATTTTGCCATTTATCAAGAAGCTAACTATGTATGTTAGTTTGGGAAGCTCTGTTCTGCTGGCTTATGCTGTAGGTTTGTGTATGCATTGTTCTTGTATTCCCTAAGTAGCTAGTCTATAGTGATTCATTTGTACCCAATATTGTGAAGAATAGTATAAATAGTCAGAAGTTCTATGTCATAGTTCTAGGGTGAAATTGGAATGGTATTAAGCCTTCATAGCATGTGCCTGAACACTGAAAATTTGTATTGAGTGGGGTCATTTGATGTGTATAGTGGTGTGATAGCTGTTGGTTTCTAGTATATTCTGTAAATCAGTTTCTTGACGATTAATTATCACTTGTTTCTCATCTCATATCAATGGAGAAGGTAGACAATAAGACCTTCAAATCACAATTGAGAAACGATTGACAAAGAATTGACAACAGACAGAGCTATGGAATATACCAAAAACCTACAGCCATGGTGTAGATACCACAAAACACATGGACATGAAATCACTTAACACAAACTCTCAGGATTCAGAAACAAGGTATGATGGCTCAAAACCATTTCACTTATACCTAACAACCGTGACAAATATCTGCAGACTATTTAAACAATTGTCCACAATATTGTTCTATTGTTTACAAATGAACCACTACAACAAGAGAACATACACAAACACTGAAAAAACATAGATTCACAAGCATAGTTATATTCATACACACACACACATATATTTATTTATTTAGAGACTAACTTTTTGAGAAATTTTTTATTTATCTTACAAACCCATAAAAACACATATCATCCGATATGTTTGGCTATATTTTTTTGTAATCTGCCCATTTTTCATCAGAATGACTTATTACCAAGAACCTTTTATATTATTAATTATATTTCTCAGTATTTTTATAACATTCCCAAATCATAATTGAAAACTGAAAATACTTAATCTAATAAATCAATCAATAAAAATATTTCAAAAAGCTGTAGGTTGTAAGAATAAAAAAAAAAAAAAGCTTCTTAATTAGTAGCATACCTCTGGATACTCAGGAAATTCTTTTTTCTTATTTTTACCTGTCTTTATTTTAAAGGACATTTTAAAATAGAAAAAAACTAATTACAACTGTACTTTGGTTTACACTACAAAAAATTAAAGGAATTTATATTTGGACCCAAACTTGTATATGACAATTAAAGCACCAAGTGATTTGAGAAAAATGAAAAATACAACTTTTCTTCTATATTATATCAGTATTATATTTTGTAAAATGTATCAAATTATATATTTTAAAAATGAAAAAAAAAGAAAAAAAAGGAAGAGAGACCATTAGGCCTAGGTCCTTCTTCAAACAGAAGGATTAAGATAACAATTGAGAGATTTAAGTTATTATTTGTTTTATCACCAAAATAACATTCATCTTAAGCTAAACCACATGCTACTAAGGTGGTTATCTTCCCCAATGGTAAAAATTATAACTATTGTCAACTCTGCTAACAAAGCATAGTAATTCAGTACTAGTAGCAAATTAAATAAACATTAATCCCATTATGGTAATTTTAATTATTTGATCAAATTAACCATTTATCCTAAAAAGTAGACTAGAATTCAGTGAATCATTCTTTTAAATACATGTGCCAAACAAATACCCGTGTAATTTGCATGTGCCAAATAAAAGCGTGTGCCATAAAAAACTCATGTGCTCTTGCTCAGAAAGTTTATATATATATAATATGCACAGACACATACATAACTTTATTTCACTTCTTAAATAGATGCTAGAATAACCTCTATCTCAATAACTTTCAAGAATTATTGGATAACACTTTTGACACAATAATTATTCATAAGGAATTAATATGACATGAAACATGGCTCTCTCTATCTCTCTCCCACCCTCCTTCTTATAGTTGTCAACTGCCTCTCCTCTTTAAAACTCACACAGCCAAAATCTATCATAAAGAACCTTTCAGTATTGCTTTTTATGAATATTAATAATTGCATTTGTTATGACATGGCAATTCCCATGTCATTTCGTCCCTCACACTTATAGAATGCATCTTTTATTAGTTTCATTACTTGAAACTAAATATTATGCCTAAGTTGAAAAAATAATTTTTTTTTGTAGTCACACTTGATTTTTAAGGTGATACCCCCACTCCTATCTAATCTAATCTCACTCATACAACAAGTATGAAATCATCTAATTTCACTTAATAACAAAATCACAATTCCATTTTACATTTAAAAGGGATATGAAAGAGTTCATTTAAGTAGAAAACTAATTGCAGCTTCTAGGCCATAAAATTTGATTTATAACTAGGTAAACCCTCACTCTTAATCGTTATATTTTACTCGGAACTCTTAAAATATTTCTTTTAGCAATAATCTAATATATATTGGGGATTTTTTTTTAATGGCGTGTCAATCTTTGGTCAAAGGAGATTAGGGGCGCCAGGCTAGCTCAGGGGATCCGTACAGGTCTCGCAATCCTGAGGCTGCGGGTTCAAATCCCGCCCAGGTCAATCTTTTATTTATAAATAGAAGCTTGTCCTGAGCCATGGGTGTTTAAAATGGGGTGGAAACATGTAAATAGCCCTCCCTCCAATTACCCTAAGTGGTTGCAAGGGAGACTAACACAGAAAAAAAAAAAAAAAAAAAAAAAAAAAAAAAACGCCAGGGAGATATTTTTAGAAGCTGGAAGATATTTTCAAGAAGAAGAATTTTATTGCAATAGGTCATGGTGAGGTATACTGAATTGTTAATATGAATAGTTATTATGTGAATGGACATAGTAATTTCTTTGTACTTGGAAACTATGAAATTTATAAGAAAAAAATTGAGAGAGAATGGAAAAGAAGCATATCTGAAAGTTCATTATAGAGTCGATGACTTTATCATCATCCAATAGAAATATATTGGGTTTAATTACTCTAAACTAAACATTATGACAGCTACATAAAAAAAAAAAGTTTTTAATTCCCACTTGACATTTTAAGTAATCCCACTTCTACTAATAACAATCAGCCATTTTGTACATAAAAACTAAAAGATAAATTATATTAAGAAAAACTGAAAATTGTATATGTATACACATTTTATTTTGGGATCATAAAAAATACTTAAAAATTTGTCTGAGAAATACCTTATTAGCTAAATTCCTTTGGAATGTTTAGAAGATCTCAGACTCACCTACCAGTCAATTTGACTCAAATGAGATAAAAATTTATTTTTTAAATCTATTTATTTGCAGAGGCTATTGTAATAAGACTGAACATTATGTATACTTTTATCATTATTTTTGTTTGGTTATTCAAAGGCTCTGTTACCAAATTTATTGTATGAACCATTTAAAATTATTTTTCTTAAATTAAGGCACTCTTTTGTCTCCATTTTAGAAACTTAGTAATAGTTATGTCCAGTCATAATCAGAAGTAATTTTACTCTTTTCACTGAACCCTATCAACACAAACGTCTGTTGTCTGAAACCGTTCACATCAACTTACAACATTATCCAGTTAACGACAGAACGGACATATACGACAGAACAGAACTTACTCTAACATTTTCAACATTTTAAAAACCATTAGCCCTCCTTCTCAATACACCTGTCAAACATTTTTCCCAGTTCCAAAGTCACTTATTCCCAATAATACTCTTCCTTTTTTCCTTTGTCCTTTTTATTGCCCTCTCTTGCAACAGGCTGCTTTCCCTTTGTACCTTCCGCCTTTTACCTCCTTCCCCCACTTTTCTACCGCCCACAGATGTTGGCAGATAATCCTTTATTATAAAATACATTTTTTTAAATTTGTGTTTTTTGGATCTACCTTGACCGAACCCCAACTAAAATCATCTAAGAATAATATCTACGGTCAACAAACTCTCCTTTAGAAGTAATTTTAGTTTATTTTTGGCTGCTTCAAGAACAATAATCATTGGTTCATAGTATACATAAAATCTAATCCAATTTACATTATTATGCTGTTAAATTATTCAACTAATAGCTGTTTAATTAAGTTTCTGTTGTAAAGACATTATCTAACATAAAACTCTCCATATTGGCAAAGTGTGATTCAATTTAAAGAAATTTCTAAACAAAAACCACCTCTTGGAAAAACCTTAATCTACATTTGTATTCTCTATTTTTTTTCATACTTTTTTTTAAGTCTCCAAATCAATAACAACTAAATTCTCTCTATATTCTCATTTAACATCAAGTTGCTTCCCAAAAACAATTGCCTTTAATTCAAAATGATGTATACTTTCAATTATTTCTAATGAAGAAGCTTGAAAAATCAGTTTTAAAGACAGTGAAAATTGAGCAAATTTCAACTTAAAAATCTTATTTTTATCTTAATAATTTAAACCACAATGACTAAAGAAAAGTATGCTTAAAGAAGCTCAAAAATCAAATTTTATTTTTATTTAATACTAGTGGCTCCCATTCACCCCCTGAGTTAAATACCAGGTATTTTCCTTAATATTTTCTGTCATAACTTTAACAAAAATAGGATAGTAAAACACACACACACACAAAATTATTATTATAATAATTAAAAAGCTTAAAATCATATAAAATTAAGAACCCTAGTCAATTATACTCAGGTAGGAAGAAAACAGTTATCTTCAACAAAATAAGGAATTCATGTAGAGATGACAAAGAAGGAAGTGGTAGATTGCAGCAACAGCTTGGGTATTCCTATTAAAGTATTTTCTCTTGACCAATGTTTTTTTATTATTTAATTTTACTAAATTCAACCAATTAAGACCTGAGATGGAATGGAGAGAAATAATGAGTAGCAAGGAATAAAACTAAATTGTTCCTTTGTACATCCCATCAATACCCTTTAAGTAGAGTTCAGAGTATCAAAGCTCCCCTTACTTGGTTCTTATTGTTAAGTCTTGGATATGGTTAAAATGTGTTAGATTTTAGAACTATTGGTTAGGACAATTAAACTAAATTAAAAAGATTATCAAATTATAGGAAAGTTTTAAGTGCTAAGGAGCTGAGAAGTCATTTCAAAAAGCAATCCAATTTTCAAGGCATGCAAGGAAATTCAGCAAGGGTGACCACAGTCTAACCCTACATTTTATCGTTGTAATGTAACACATGAAATATTTAAAAAATCTACTTTTGGTGGACAGAGGAGGGTAGAATAGCCTCCACGAAAGATGTAGATGATGTCTGATAGAATTAGAGGACATTTCCATAGTTGCAAATATATTAAATGTTTTAATCCATATATTTTGCTCCTGATTTATATTCTTTAAAAAAAATAAAATAAAAAACTAACTAAGAAAACTTTTTTTTTTTTTTTTTTTGACTTAAATACATAGAATAGAACTATTACTTTTCTTAAAAATGATAATTTTATAATTAACATTCCATCTCTGAACTTTTTATTTCCAAATACTTATATTTCAATCCTTAAATGTAGATAAGGAGGGGGTAAGGAATGAGGAGGAAATTGAACAAAGAGCATTATTATAAAAAAAGTTACAAAAAATCTTAAGGACAAAAAATTAAGTATATTCTCATCTCTATATTAANAATCAATTTATTTTATTTGATTCATTAAAGAATCATTAAATTCTTGATGATAAATAATAAAATTTGAGAATCATCATTGCAAAAAATACTGACTTTACTGCTCTTCATTTTTTTCCAAGAATTATTATGAATAACCTACATAAATATACATTTATAAAAATCAGAAACTTCTGAAGTCAAACCATATCCATTAAGAAAACAAGATACTCGTATTTTATTGAATACAAGTAACTAAAAAAAAAAATTAAAAAATTAATGATTTCATTAGGGGAGATTACTCACATTTATCCTGAACAATAAAAAGACTTCCCCCAGGGAATGTTCAACAAAATCATGTATTTCATGGGGGAGCCGGGAGCTCACCATATCTCTTGCTAACAAACGGTACATAATTGACTTAATATAGATTGTCCCACAAAGTGTTCCTAAAGGATTCATCCATCAATAAACAAAAGACTTTCTCCTTTGTTCAATTAACTATTAATTCTAGCATGAGGGGAAGTTTGTGCTAAATGATTCAGCCAATAGGGAACTTTGGTATAACTTGTTGTATTTATGAATATTTTATAAATTCCATTTAGTGATTTATAATGATTTTTATAGTTACATTGTGAAAGAAAATGATAGAAAGTGAAAAAATGCTAAATCATGGAAAAAAAATAGGTTTCTTAAGAGCAATTAATGTTTAGATGCAATATATTTTGTTCCTGACTTTTCCTCTTTGAAAAATACAAAACTAACAAAGAAGACTTTTTTTTAATTTTTAAAACCTTCACTCAAATACATAGAATATAATTAATAGACTTATTACTTTGTTTAAAAAAGGCAATTGTATATTTAATCCTCATTCTTTTTAGAGAAAATATTGAACTTTTTATTTCCAAATACTTATATTTCAATCCTTAAATGTAGATAAGGAGGGGGTAAGGAATGAGGAGGAAATTGAACAAAGAGCATTATTATAAAAAAAGTTACAAAAAATCTTAAGGACAAAAAATTAAGTATATTCTCATCTCTATATTAAGATGAATAATACCTTCAATATTACCCTGTAAGACACCAAACAGGAAATGGTGGATTCATTTCTTTTAATTTGTCAACTAAAATAATCCCGCTGATGGAAATTATTTCAAATTGGCTGGATAAAAAAATATTCATAAGTAAATAATCTAAAGGGTTATTGCCACTGCCAATGAATATAGAACTATCATACCTTCTATTATCCATCTTCATTGGTTTCTGCAAACCATCTTCTGTTGGCGAACGCTTTTCCGACATTGTCCATCTTTGAATACAGACAGTGACAGTGAGCACATGTATTCGGCCTCGAAGATGGACAATGTCCGAAAGCGCTCGCCAACAGAAGATAGTTTGCAGAAACCAATGAAGACGGATAATAGAAGGTATGAGAGATTCATAAGTCTTAACCAATTTTAAGTCTGTCATGCAGGAGCCACGTAATCTAAATAGATCTCCCATATTTAATAAAAGATGGATATAGATAAGAGTAAATGTGAATTCTGCTTACAAGTCTGAATGAGCATAAAAGTTATGATCACTGAACTTTGCTCTAGAGTGGCCAGGAAGGAAGATTTGCTCTTGAGGAGCACTCAACCATCGTAGTCATATTTCTTTCTTTACTAATAAGCTATTTACATAAAAGTGTTCTAGTACATCAATATTTTTAAAATTATATTTTACACCTATTTTGTTATTCAAACTTTTTCTTAACTCAAATAACAATGAAGATATTACAATTATAAATTTTGGTGTCCCCCTAAACCCTTCCTTTCCCTATTTGATTTCCACCAATAATAAATTATTCAAGATTTTACAATGAAAAGCATTAGTACCAAATTTTTCTATACATACATATATATATATACTCGTTAATATTAATTAAATTAATTACGTATGTAAAGTTTTTTCCGGGTTGGACCGTGTAAAGTTTTTGATGGTTGCCGAGCTTTCGCACATCCTGTGATGATTAAACAAGGNTTTTTTTTTATACATATTCTTTACAGCTTCTCCACCACCATAAATAGCATGATTTCCCAAATGGAAATGACTCAAAGATCTCAAAAATATAATTCTACAGGTTACAAAAACACGCTCCTAGACATCTTTCAACATAAGCTTAAATCAAATTTATTGTATGGTACAGAAACATGGAGAATGACGGTTTCTATGATTTATGAAGGGGCTTTAAGTTTTAAACAGTTGTTTTAGACCCATTATGAGAGTATCATTGCCTCAGATAATTATGCAGTGGGATTCTGAATGATAGAGAAGAAAGGGAAATCTCAAACGACAAGGAAGAACACCTGAAGATTTCGGATGTTTTGGAAATATTTCTGAATAATGTTCCAAATAGGAAGTAAATATCACATTAATACTTACAGACTTTAATAAACGACAGAATGATTTCTGTTGTTTGTTATACAACTGAAAGACTTCAGAATTTTATAAATTAATCTATCAATATGTTTCAAATGTACAATATTAATATTACTCCTAAAATGAAATTAAAGAAGATAACAAATACATTTTTAAAGGTAAGAAAAGTATATATAAATTTCAAATACTAATAGAAAGTATGCAATATTAATCTGCTAATAAAAATGATTTCTAAACTTTTATCCCCGATAAATGTACTAAAACTTAAAAGCACAAGAAAAAATTTTGATGTGACAGAGCTCCAAAAAATGTGATGATCAAAGGAACAATATAATTTATTTTACCTTTCTAATTCTTTTGTCCTTTAAATCCAGTGGTGAAATCTAAAATAAATAGAAGAATTATTTATATAAAATTTCTGCAAACTATCTGAGTGGCTATGATGTATATTATTATTTTAAACATTGTAACTTTAAAAGCCATTAGTTTTATAGCTTATGCACTTGAAATCAATGCAGGGAAAAAGTAATAAAACTTCTCATTTGACTTCACCAATATATTACTAATATTATATAGGGTTATATTAATTCAACAATTTAAATATCTTCAATAAGAAAAGTGGGCTGTGAATTAATAATTGAAACTAAATGAGAAATAAAAGATTAATTTAAATTTGGAATATAAAGTTCGACAATCCTTTTTATGTTAAGGTGAAAATGAAAATTATTTGTTAAGATGATTAGAAAAGAGGGGAAAAAAGCTTCACTTGTTCTTAAGATCTCGAATTTATAGATGTACTTTTAAAAATTAATACTAAATTAACTTAAAATTTAAAATTTTATCTGTATATTTTTATATATTGAAGCGAAGTGCCTTTGGATACAAAATTTGTCTGTAGATATTCTTATTTTCTGTATTTTTTTATACGAGATTTTAGATAACCTTCACCAAAAATTAATTTGAGTTATTTACACAAACTCTTGGAGAGAGTAAGAAATTGAATATTTTATTCCTGAATACCGCAACGGTGTCTACATAATTACCTCCTAGGCCTTTCTTATCGTTTTCTTTCTATGTATACTAGGCAAAAGTTCTAGGGACAAATTTTTTTAAAAATATACTTTCAAAACGTAAACCACACTTTCATGAAATACTGAAATTCAATTGTTAATTTCCAGTGCAATTATATTTCATCAGCCCTTCTTTCTATTTATTTAGCTTTCTCCCTTATGTTGCATTGGTCCATATCGAGGGAGTTGCAGTTTCCTGAATTTAAAATTAAATTAATTATTGTATATAAATTTTAAAAGTATTCCTCACATATTCTCCAATATATTATTATTTATTTGCATTAAACGTTTTTGTAACTTGACTTTTTAAAATTCCACATTTTGTATTAAATGTAATACATTCATTATAGAGCAAGTAGATCTAATCTGAAACTGTTTATTCACTCCCACCAACTGCTAGACTTACTTGGTCGGCTTCACACACTCTCTTTAAGCAGTTATGAACTGAAAACATAATACATCCCATGGCAGTCCACGGCCTAGTAATTCCCATTAGGTCCAAGACATCAATTCATTTTTAGATTCAGTTCTGACCACAGTCGCTCCAAGAGGGATCTATTTTCATTTCCTTGGATGCTTTTATGCATGAGCAAGTCATCTTGTATCTGACCAAACTCTACAATAGTTTCCATTGAGTGAAGATCAGAAAGAAATGCTACTAATAGCTTTTCTGAATTTTTAAAACATTTTAAGAACAGCTTTATAATAAGAAGTTCTTCTTCAACTTCAAGTTATTGGGGCACATCTTGAATCTTTCTAACAAACCTTGAGCTTTGCCCCTTTGTATAAATCAATGCATAAACTTGTCCTTGTGTATCAACTAGTCTTGAAACTTGTCTATAACATTCCCATCTTTACAGTCAAAATCTAAATTTTATTTTATTTTTTATTTTTTAAAGGTAGATATTCTTTTAATAATTAAGTGGGTTTTTTCAGTCTGAGTAATATCTTTACCTAACTGTTGGAGTACATAGAAAGGAAAATAAGCTGAAAATTATTCCACAATAGTTTACTTTATTGTACATTTAATAATAATTTTTAATATGAATTTTAGTTATTTATTATTACTTATTTAAAAATAGCAGAAAATGAAATCAAATTAAAGTAGTAATCTGTATTGAAAATCACACTTTTGAGTAACAAATGATGGAGATAACAAAAACTTAGACAACAAAATTGTAGTTTTAATAATTTTATCATGGGGGAAAAATCTAGAGGTGACAAATGTAACATATCATAGCTTAAAATATTTAAAAATTTTGAACCTAAATTTAACTCTCTGCAATGAAGTTCATAATTCCTGTTTTAGTTGCTTAACTGCAACAGACACAACCTAAATTTAAAATATTTTAAAAACCAGTTCAGTAATTTAGAGTTTACAATTTTTAGAATTTTACTTCATTAGGTTAGTTATGAATATAAGAGTAAAACAAAATAAAATAGCGAGATCATGATTATTAAATTTGCTTTGACTCCGGCAATCTTCCAAAACACCTTTTAACAATATATGTTAAACTCTCAAAATAACCCAAGAGGATTATTATTATTATTCTGAAAGATTTGATGGAAAAAACTCATATAAGATTAGATACTATTTCAGTACAGACACCATTTAAATTAGAAATTACATGAAATTCAGTTCTGCCATTTTTGAGAAGTTTTGTGAATACAAGACAATTTTTTTTCTTTAATTGATTTTGAGATTAAATGTGTTTTAATATACGAAACACCAAACTTAAGGGAGGGGATTTGATTTTTCAGGTCAATTAAAATAGTTTATTTTTATTGAAAAATAAAACAAAAAAGAAAAAATTTAATGGATGATAAATACGAAGTTTTAATGTACAACTGGCCTATTATACAACCTTAATAAGAAAATCCTTTGCTTAATTGAGTGACCAGTAATTTTTTTCCTCAGTGCTAAGAAAAACATTTCATCCTGATTTTAGTGGACTAATTGTCTATGCAATATTTCAGAACAGTATTAGTTCATATTGAAAAATGGATTGGTGGGAACTAAGATAGGTATGCAGAAATTGAAAAATAAAAAAACAATAAAGATTTTGCAGCTTTAATTGCCAAGAATACCATTTTAGATTTTTGTCTCTGTTCTTAATCCTCTTTGGATTTAATTATGCAGATTTATTCTTTCAGCCCATATGATATAAGTTATCGTTATAAATAATATCACCAGATTAATAAAAATAATGAACAAAATAAGTTCAAGGTATAAAATTTAAAACAAGTATTAGAATATAAGGATATTCTAATACTTGTTTATAAAACAAGTATTAGAATATAAGGATATTCTAATACTTGTTTACTTTTCTACAATAATTTTTCATACAATGAAGTCAATACAGTGATTAGAAGACCCCATAATATTAAATTTTCTCCGAAGCTTTTTATGTGAAACCCAATCAAATATTTTACTTAAATCATTAAAAGCAACATTCACTAATTATTTTTCTTTTAATCTCCCAAAAGAAATAACCGTTAAAATTATTATTATATCATTATCCAGAAGGTAATTTTATATGTTCAATAGATATATGGATACATAGATGCTCCCTATCTTATAACCTAAGTTAAAACTCAGGCTAACCTGTGACTGGAGTTTGGCAGAATAGTCTGTTACCAGATCACCCACCAGCCCTGGAGGAGTGGATGAGGATCCAGGAGAACCAGCTGAGAGGTTCACATCAGCTCCACACACGAGGAGTGCAGTTACACAGTCGGGTTTATCTGCAAGACAGGCCAAATGAAGAGGTGTGTAGCCACTTGAGTTTCGAGTGTTCAAACCTTTTTTCTCACCACCAGATAGGGCCTGGAAATTGAAAGATACAAATTTCACTTTAATTTCATCACATACAGTTTAGGGATGCATTACAATAATGTTCTTACTTGACTACATTTCTGGGTAAAACATTCCATCAGGGCTACAACCTAATATATTCAAATTTATCCAATTTTAATAGTGGGACATACCATGCATATTGCTTTTGCCTTTAGAATCATATTGACTATCTAAATAACACAGTACTTAATTCTGTACTTTCTTTATTAATAATACTAATATAATTATATGTGTCATGAAATAATGTTTGTTAAAAAATATGTAAATATCTAGACAATTGTATTTTTTTTAAAACATAGGATTTCACTATATAATTAATTTATATTTATATAATAAAACACATTTAATACATATTTATTCAAAAGAAAAATATATACACACATATATTTTCTATGTATACTAGGCANTGTATCTGATGAAGTTGAAACTTTGAGGAACAAAAAAAAAAGAAAAGAAGTCATTACTCACTTTCAACATTTTAATTCAATTATGAGGCCTTTCAACATCAAAACATTACCATTACATGCATTCCCAAAGTAGATTTGACTATTTTTTCTACTCAACTTTTGATAAAATGACTTACAATTGTAATACATCAAATTAAATTAAACACAATATAAACAGGTTATAAATACAAAAGCAAAATATATCTAGATTAATGAGTGAAAAATTATAACTAAGCTTTGTACTGAGTTTAATTTAATTTTACTCATATTACTGTGGCAAATTAATTTTACATATATTAGTAAATAAATAATTTATAATTCAATAGCTAATAAATACATTTATTTTAGGCATGTAGATCATGCCAATCCAAGGGAGTCAAAAATTAATAAAATTATTGGCAGTGTATAAAAATCTTTCATAGAAACCTAGAGCTACTTTAACTGTTTTAAGTAGGCAAAATCTAAAGCAGCAAGTAAGTATTAAAAAAACAATTAAAATATTGCACTAATTAAGGATTAATTAAATACATTCCCAGGATTTTTAGAAGTATGTTTGAATAAAGAATGATCTTAAAAATTGCAAAACAAGATTGGAAGGTATCTCTTAAAATAGTAAATTATTATCTTATTATTTATTATTAATGATATTACATAATCAATTTTCAAATTCTCATAGAATAAATTAGAAATTAAAACAATAAAATAAAATAAGTTTTCTTATTTTAGCTGGATCACACCTTCAGATGTTCAGAATTGATCTTTAATTAACCTTCTTAAATGGTTATTTTTACAATATAAATGACATATCTGCGAAAATAGTGCTTATATGATGAAATAAAAATTGAATAATGTTATTATAGAGTGTACTCAGTCATAAAACTGTAACAATCAGGAACAGTGTACCTATAAATAAAATATGAAATGTGACATTATTTTCATTTTTGCACTGTCATCTTAAAAACAGTGAAGCTTTTTAATTCAGTGTTCTCCACAAAAATATAGTCATAATGCATATTGACACAATAACATTCCACAACACAAATTTTTAACCATTATATACAATACATTCTCAAAGTATGCCCAAGCTTACAAATTAAAATCTGCTCAAGGAATAGAAGTAAATGAACTACACTTATTCTTTTCCTCACACCACAAAACTTGTGACACCAGGAATGAATGCAATAGTACCTTAGTAAAAGAACTCAATTTACACAAAATTAACATACATTTTACTTATTCGAAAAATCTCACCAATATAAAGATTTCACTGAACTTTAATTGAACACATAAGACTTTTAGAAAACAGGGAGGAATTAAAAAATGATTCAATTGAGATAAAGATAATATATGCAATTTTAGCTTACAATGAATCAAATTTCAGTTCCGCTACAGGACTAACACCATTTGAAGTTATAAATGGTCATTTAAATGAAACAGACACAATGTCAAAATTGAATGACAACTAATTAATAACTACAAATCAATATGGCAATATGAAAGAACTATACATTGCAATTTTAAGACACACACTGTAATCAAGGTAGTAACAAAAGTTATATTAAAGATTTAAATAATTATTTTATCATAATATATATAACTTTATCAAATAGGAGATGAAGTAAACAATATAAATACATAGTTTAAATAGTAAAAGATATAAATATGAATTAATTAATGGTTTAGGGTGAATATTAAAGGAAATTTAGATAATCATGATGTTAAAAAATATAATCAATTGAAACAGATTACAGGCAATCAAATTAATCTAAAGGGTTATTATCACTACCAATGAATATAGAACTATCATACCTTATATTATCTGTCTATGTGTTTAACACATGTATTCGGCCACGAAGATGGAAAATGTCCGAAAGCGCTCACCAATAGAAGATGGTTTGCAGAAACCAATGAAGACGGATAATATAAGGTATGATAATTATCATTTGATTATAATCAAATTAAATTTAAAGATCAGTTAAAATATTAATTTTCTATTAATAATGAATTAATTAATAACTTTAACAGTATCGATGACATTCAATATATTATAGAAACTTTAAGAGACAAATAGATTTAAATTATAGAATTACAATTTGACTTGAAACTAGAAGAATTAAGTATATTCTGTATGAAATCCAAATGTTATCACTCTCTCTATAGAATGTTATTCAAGATATATTAACTTCTTTACTTTTAGTAAATTAAAAACATTTCACCCCAGTATTATGTTAACCCATGATCTGTTTTATGAACTTAAAAAATAGTGAACCATTATAAATTCATTACCCTTTAGTGTGGAATATAAAAACATACTAAAATTTGAATCCTTACTAACAATAAATTGTAAATGTAGATACAGATCAAATTATTTATACTATCAAATTACCTATATATTCAAAATATATTTATGAAATTTATGTTTTCTATCCCAACTCTTAATGAAAACCAATTCTTAACCATTATTCCTAACTTTAATTTTATTTTAAAATCAAATAATATAATTAAACATTTAGATAACAATTGTAAAAAGGTTGAGTACTTCCACTGCCCAAGCAGCTATACAACCCCTCACATCAGAAGATGTGAAGAAGAAATCATCAACGAACATCGATCAATAGATTGCTGTTTGACGAAACTGAATATGTCATCAAGTTTCATCGACCATTTTCCGTACAGCAATAAATACATTGCTGTAATGCTTCATCCAAAGAATATAAAAAAAAATAAAATAAATATCCCAATTTATGAGCAAGAAGAAACATTATTATTATCTTCCCACTTCTAAAAATATCCCCATGCCGTTAATGACCAAAGGTTGACACGTCATTAAAAAAAAAAACCCCAAAAAACATTATTATACATCAATATAAATTCTAATTTTTAAATGTGAAAAAACAGGTGTAATTTATGTCCCGATTTGTTATCCTGCAGTAACATAGTAATAGAAAGGACAAACATAGCAAAGGACTTACATTTATAATATCCCTGTTTGTTGTAGCAGCAAAATGGAAGACAGAATTTCCTTCATGGTTGAGATGACCTAATGAAGCATTGCTCTGCAGCAATTTCATTATCATGTTAATATTTCCTTCTTTCACAGCCAACTGAAGGGGTGAGAGGCCATCTGTAGGGTCACTTAAATTTACCTGACTGAAAAAATATTTCATTGTTAAACAACTAAAAATTGGATTAAAATTAATTTAAAAACTCATTTTTTGCAAAGTGGCTACAAAAGATTCGTTTTTTAAATAATAATTATTTTATACTGGTTATTTTTATTAGTAGTTATGAAATTACAAAATTCATTATTGCTAACATAATTAAAAACAAAATTTTTAAAAATCATACTAAATCATTTCAGCAAATAATAGAAACAGTTATTTTATAAAGTAGTTAACATTCTATACTCTATTTCAACCAGCAAAATTAATATTCATTTTAAAACTTTTTTTTTCAATCCACTCACAAACACAAACATATGCACACTAATTTGAACTTCTAATACAAAATAATAACAGTTATAAACCCTAATCTCTAGCTGCAAATTAGAATGAAATTATAAAAGGATACTGGAAATCAAAGAAAAAATACACCAATTTTGAGTAGTAATAATTCAATGTAAGTAATAAAATAACTTTAAATAATAACAACAATAAGAACAGTGAATTAGTAAATAGAATTATACTTTAAACTATAATTATTGTAAATATCTCTCAACAATCATCAAAGGAGATCACCAGTGTTTTTTGTCTCAGGGCCATGAAAGTTTGGCGAAAAGTTAGCATCTTAATTTAACCATGGGCGCCACCTATCTGTTTTTATGTCTTTGGTAGGCTTGTGAAGTAATGAGTACCCCAACCAAATATGAACAACTAAGAGTTTTTTTTAAATTTCTAAGTTCAGTATTTATGCTCTTTAGAGTTCTTATACTTGCAATAATTACTAATAACTGTCCTTAGTTATTGCTTTTTGGAATGCACTTTTAATGTTATTTATCATTTTTCCAAATAAAGGATCATCATGCATGGTCAAGATGAGAATGATAGCAATTTCTTTTTGTAGAGTATGAGACCAAAGTTTTATTTATTTTGGCCAAATAAAAAATAAAAGTTGTAGCACAGGTGGGATCTCTTACTTATTTTTACATAATTTACCAAGGGTTATAATTTTTTCTGATGAAGTTAATTGGTAGCTGTGAACAGTTGTCAGTTGTTACCTCTTATTAGTATCACGGTATCTGCCAGTCATTTTAATTGGAACATAAGGCTGCTTTTCAACATATACCTCAATATGGCTAGTATAAATTTTTTATACTCATTATCTTTATATATATGTTTAAAATTGTAGAGTGCAAATATTTTTATCATATTGGGCGGCTTTAAAGACCCAGGAACTCTTAATTCAACTAACATTTCATCGATTCTCAAGTCCTCTGTCGGTTGTTTGCTTGTTTCAAATTATTTGGGAATGAATCGAGGTAATCTCTCATAGCCTCTACTTTATAAACTTTTTCTGTTTTGATTTTAAACAAGCTCATTTTTGAATGAGATACAAAAATCTTTTGTACACACATTGTAGAGCGGAGTGCTTCCATGTACGTCCTAAAGTTCTTTTACTCTACATAGTGGGCCTTTTCCATGCCAATCAAGCAATAGAAGCAAAAAAAGATGCCTACCAAGCATAATATTTCCCTTCTATCAGTGGGAACTTTTCAGTGAGGAGCTTAAAGTTAAGAAACTAAATCACAATATTTTATATTTAATCGTTAATAAGTAAACAGAATATTGTACTTCAATCATATCAACAATCCCACTAATTATTGGATCAACAAAAATCATTAATTTGATTTAGTTTTTAAGTTTTATATAATCAGTTTATCTTTACTTAAATTCCAGAATATAGTTAGAAACCAAAAGAAAGAAGTTGGAATTGTAGAATTCAATTATTAAGTTTTTCTCCCACAAAGGTATAAGCCTAGTAAATAAGTTCACAAATACAAAATTCTAATAATATTTGAATATATACTTATGTTATTATAAAAATAAAATAAATGTATACGGCAAATCATATTTTTTTAAATTGGAAAGAGCATTTAACTTTTTCTCTAAGCAGGCTGCTGTGAGACAAAACTATGTAAGTCTAAAAGTAACTAAATAAATAACTTTTCACAAGATTAATGATATTGATTAATTAAATATAAGGAACCTAATATTTTTTAAAGCATTATAATTAAGAAGTTAACAAAAATTATGTTTTAAAATTTAATTGAATGCATTAAAATAGAGAAATGTGGTATTTGAAGGATGAATAAAATCTGAATAATTTAATCATATGAAATATGCTTTATTTATTTACATAGTTAAATAAGAAACAGGAAACCGCAGCTCCAAAATGACACATCCTTGTTGGATTGTTGGAGTTCACCAACACAAAAAAAAAAAATATATATATATATTTGGATCAATACTTGATATATATACATATATATGGAGAAAAATAATTTGAAACTTTTTACATTATCAAATTCATCATGGAACTTTTATATACTGTAATTTACTCATCAAATTGAAATTAAATAAATCTGGCATTGTTTACTGAGAAACCACAAGAAAAGTGGATAAGGACACAATTTATTTACAAGTCAGTTTTTGAAATGTTAAGATGTGACTTACTTATATAATCAGTTACTTAGTAATTAACCCCCCCCCCCTCCAGGTGACTTTTAACACCTCAGTAGTGGCAAGTGATTCTAGAACAGAAAGATTTGTGAAATATTATGCTGGCGAAAGGAATCAGTTACCATGGGAATGCTGAGGTCTACAGTATAGATGAGTTGTCACAGATAAATATAAAAAATTCATACACATACATATAAAATTATTCATACACACACACACAAAAGAAAAATGCTCCTAGTGTTTTTTCTATTTGTGGGTGCACTGCACTCTCTATCCCACCTGTTCTTGATTACTATATATCGCTGCCGCGAGAGTTTAATTTTCTATATAGACTTTATATATATAATAACCAAGTCAAAAATACAAGGAAAAAATTTCTGTATTGGACACTTATCATTGGCTGAGTTCGATAATAGTTTAAGTCGTGTGAGAGAGAAGGAGAGCATTTAGAAGAAGATTGACAATGAAAATTGTTACANTATATATATATATAGAGAGAGAGAGAGAGAGAGAGAGAGAGTGTGTATTAAGCTTATTTTACTTAAGAAAAGTAAGGTATTTTCTTTATTGTTTTAAAACAATATCATAAAATCCCTCTGGAATAAATAGTTTGTAAAATAATATTCCTCCATTAATTATGAAAATGAAGTGATAAGAAATAAAATAAGAAGTCATAGATGCATTTTCTTTTTTTCAGCAAATATAATACACTTAGTAAATAACTAAGAGTAAACATAATGTACTATTTTTATAAGTAGTGAACTTATTACTGTATGATACTTAGAGAGGGAGTCTTAGTGTGCTTTAAGACATTATATCCTTTGCAAATGAAAATCACAAAAGTACTTTATTTGCTCTTTGTATCTGATGAAGTTGAAACTTTGAGGAACAAAAAAAAAAGAAAAGAAGTCATTACTCACTTTCAACATTTTAATTCAATTATGAGGCCTTTCAACATCAAAACATTACCATTACATGCATTCCCAAAGTAGATTTGACTATTTTTTCTACTCAACTTTTGATAAAATGACTTACAATTGTAATACATCAAATTAAATTAAACACAATATAAACAGGTTATAAATACAAAAGCAAAATATATCTAGATTAATGAGTGAAAAATTATAACTAAGCTTTGTACTGAGTTTAATTTAATTTTACTCATATTACTGTGGCAAATTAATTTTACATATATTAGTAAATAAATAATTTATAATTCAATAGCTAATAAATACATTTATTTTAGGCATGTAGATCATGCCAATCCAAGGGAGTCAAAAATTAATAAAATTATTGGCAGTGTATAAAAATCTTTCATAGAAACCTAGAGCTACTTTAACTGTTTTAAGTAGGCAAAATCTAAAGCAGCAAGTAAGTATTAAAAAAACAATTAAAATATTGCACTAATTAAGGATTAATTAAATACATTCCCAGGATTTTTAGAAGTATGTTTGAATAAAGAATGATCTTAAAAATTGCAAAACAAGATTGGAAGGTAACACAAAATGACTTTATAAAAAATAGTACCTAATTTGAAAACTAAAATTGTATAATAAAATTCCATTCACAACAATTCTTCTTTCAAAACATTTAATGACATCAAGAGAATTACAAAATATGAATTAATAATAGATAGGCTTAACATTACACTTATAGCTTCATACTAAAATATATATTATCCACTAAATTACTTAAAAATGAAAAAAAGTAATAAATACCTCACAACAATAGGGTCCGAAATAGCATCTATAAGATTAAAAAGCACACAAATATGGCAAACGGACCATGAAGGGTTTTCTTGAAGTACAGTACAATACTTCTGAATAACACTCAGTGACTAGAACAAAACATTTTTTTAAAGCAACTGTCAACCTACTTTAATGGCACTAAACAATACCAAACACAATAAATCACCCATTAAACTTACACTGATAGTAGCTGACAATTTGCACAAAAATGGTAGTTTGTCCTTTAATATAATAAATCTAGTTTCAGATTCTGATCTATCTTCTGACCTAAACAAACTAAAGAAAAGGGTGTTAAGTATAATTAAGAAATAAAAGCATTAATCCTGATTAGAGAATGAATAATTAAATTTACCTGTAGGCAATGGACAGTGATTCAGAACAGGGTCTATGCATAACAATTTCAAATCTTGGGTCGGATTCTGAAGGACCATAAAGGACTATACTTTCTTCTCTGCATACTACTAAACGATCACTATATTTTTCAGATTTTACTTCAAGAACTTTGTTAGGATTAGAATCTCCCATTTGAAAACTCTTTTTAATGAAGTTTCCAAACCAAGCCATGGTAGCAAAGGGAATTAGTAAATTTTATAATCATTCAAAGCACATAAAATAGAGAAAATGTTTATTTTAAGCAACTAAACAAATAATTCTTCCACCAAGGCTAGGTCTATATCATCAAAAAATAACTGCACAGTTATCCCATTGAAAAATAGAGTTCAACATCTTATCAAAAGTAGATCGAATCAACCTTGGTATTTGAATACCAAGAAAACTTAACAGGCGCCCCTGTCTGAAGTAAAGATGAATTACTATCGATCTAAAAAGATAATCTATTAGACTTATCGATTTATTTATTACAGTTTTGGTATTAATAAAATTAATAGAAATAGCAATCAATACTAATTGAAAATAATAGAAAATTCTTAGTCTTTAACCAGAAACTACTTAAACTAATAATTGTCGAATGCAATTCTTAAAACTATGAACTTATGTCGTCATTCATTGTGATAGAGGTATAATATAGGGAATTTTACACTAACTTTTTTTTAAAAATAATTTATTTTAGTTCTTTTAGATAAAGTTTTTACTTTGGCCAATTAAAGAACAATTTTATAAAGCTATTAAACTACTTTTGAAATTAAAATTTAATGTTGTGCGATATGTATTAATGTTGTACTTTAATCAAATGTAAAAGATATAAATAAGAATATACATTTTAAAGGAATTAAACTTAATTAGAAAAAAATAATACCCAAAAAATTAAATGATTAAAAATTAATACTAAATTACTTCTAGAATTCATTTTATAATGAATCTGCCAACATTTAAAGTTTTTTAAAGGCAAAATTGGAGTGCAATTACTGTATTTAGAAAAGATTTTCTTTAAACTGGACAGCCTAATTTTGGAAAAATGTTATAAATAAATAAAAATCTTCAGAGCTCAGAACTATCACACAATGATCCTCAGAGAGTCTGTCTCCTACGCTAGGAGATCTGTGGGCTCTGAGACTTTGGTCTTGAATGTGGACAAAGTCTTCCGGCTAGCAACTAGCAACTAGATCTGCAACAGATCATTAAGAGTTGTGGCTCTACCAACCTCGTCTGGTTGGATTTGGTTATTACGTATTCAGGGGGAGCAGGATTACTGACTCTCGGTTATTCAGTTCTGCGAACCTGGATTTGCAGCTGAGTGTTGGTAGCATAGAGAAATGATAGGTATTATAGGCGCAGGGGATCCATCGCAATCCTGACGCCACGGGTTCAAATCCCGCCCAGGTCAATCTTTTATTTATAAATATAAGCTTGTCCTGAGCCATGGGTGGCAACCTGTAGATAGCCCCTCCCACCAATGGACCCTAAGTGGTTGCAAGGGAGGCTAACACAGCAAAAAAAAAGAAAAAAAAGAAAAAAAGAAATGATAGGTCTCTTTAGTATCTGATTTTCTGTATTTTAATGTTCTTGCTAGACCTTGAGAGAGAGAGGTTTGTAAGAAGGAAAAGCTCATCGGGTAGTCGAGGTTCAGAGAGAGTTTAGCTACGACACCGACGTGTCTCAAAATTGACTTAACTACGATTTTCGATTGTGTATTGTATGGCAAAAGCTGGCTTTTTCACAAGTGAGGAGTCATTTTTTTTGTGTTGAATGAAAATTTTCCATTAGCTGGAAATAGTAAGGATAACGGTGTGATCATTCAATCATTTATTTTGCATTTATTTGATAGCCACCTTTATCACAGTTGTGTCAGGTCTTGTAATTGATTTAATTTTTTCTGAAATTGAAGTTTTGCTCAACGTATAGTCCAAAGCCAGTATCTGATATATATGTATATATATAT
>KZ806991.1:698186-720886 GCA_000696205.2 Oncopeltus fasciatus
TATATTAGATCTTAATATGTATTTCCCCCTTGGGCCTGTTGCGGGGCTGATTATTTTTTTACTTAAATAATTAAATATCGTAATACCTCATGGAGCTACTCCCCAATACTCTGTTATTTACCACCCTATTCTAAACTTCTATGGCAAACTTTTATTCGTCATTTTAAAAATATATCTTGGTCCCCTAGAATTTGTCATATTGTAGAATGTAACTCAGGAAGTGCGCCAATAGGCGAACTTCGTAAAAAATATTTAGGTTTGATATTTTCATATTATCTTATATGGATGAAGAAATGATTTTTTTCAAATTTCGGACTTATTTTCCGGCTTAATTTGATTTTGTGCATGTAAAATGAATGTAGGTGTATATCTCCCATCCTGTTATTACGTGTTAAGGATTATCTTTTCCCCTTTAACTCCAAGAATATTGTATTTTAATTCAATTTTTAACTCCCCTCTCCTCTGTTATTATGTTTTTGGTCCTTTTGACCTTTGGTCACTAGAATAAGACATATTGTAGAATGTAACTTAAGAGGTGCGTCAAGTGGCGAACTTCATTAAAAATGTCAGTACTTTATTTTTTTTTAAAGACTTATCTTTTACGAGGGAATAATGCGATAAGGAGAAATTTCCCCAAATTGAGGACTTTGTACCTTTTTTTTTTAATTTACGTTTTGACCTTTGACCTTTGATCCCTAGGCAGGACATGTAACATGAATTATGATAGGGACTTGTATGGAATCGAGGGATGTATCAATTAGCATATTTCATCTAAAAGGACTATGATATGACAGTATGACGCAAGGGGTACGTCAACGAGCGAACTTCTTTAGAATGTATGTTGCAGGTTTAGACTTTTTGATATTTTTGTGTCTTATAGGTCTCATGTAGGATTTGTGTGTAATTATTAATTGACTAACGAATGATGTAGAGGATACGTAAATGAGCGGATTTCCCCACAAAATGCTTTGCTGGTTTAGTCTTTTAGAATATTTTATTGAAATATACGGCTTTTATGTAATTTTTTGATTATTTGACGTGTGATGTATAGGATACGTAAGTGAGCGGATTTCCCTAAAATATGCTTTGCGGGTTTAGAATTTTTGATATTTTTCTTAGTCTTATATTATTATCTGCAAAAATACTAAACCCGCAAAGCATATTTTAAGAAAACCCGCTCATTTACGTATCCTATACATCATACGTCGATGAAGTACAAAATTACATAAAATCCTATATTTCAATAAAATATTCAAAAATACTAAACCCGCAGAGCCTATTTTGGGGAAATCTGCTCATTTACGTATCCTGTACATCATACGTCGATGAAGTACAAAATTACATAAAAACCCTATATTTCACTAAAATATTCAAAAATACTAAACCCGTAAAGCATATTTTGGGGGAAATCTGGTCATTAAAGTATCCTCTACAGTATACGTCAAATAATTACATATACACACACAAATCCCACATGCGACCTATAAGACTAAGATAAATATCAAAAGTTCTAAGCCCGTAAAGCATATTTTAGGGAAATCCGCTCATTTACGTATCCTCTACATCATTCGTTAGTCAATTAATAATTACACACAAGTCCTACATGAGACCTATAAGACAGAAAAATATCAAAAAGTCTAAACCTGCAACATACATTCTAAAGAATTTTAATTTAGTTAAATTTAATTTAGCCAGTTAAAAAAAAAAATTAAATAAAAACAGATATTAAAATATTGATTTTATCAATAAACCAATCTAAATTGTTTCATAGCTTTAAATTAAATATTATGCATACTCAACCGAAAAAAAACTTTTTTTTCTCGCACTTGACTTTACAGGTAATGCCCACTTATATTTTTCCAAATCATAATAAGTCAGTTTTTCATTTTACATTTTAAATGAACATATCAATATGATTAAAATAACAAATTATTTAGTTTATTGAACCATAAAATTGAAATTTTTTGATACAGGCCCCACTCTTAGTTGTTCTATTTAGCTGTGTAACTCCTCCAATGTATATTTTATCAAAAAAAAAATCTTTGTTTAGTTTTATTACTCTGAACTAAATAATAAGCTCGCTTAACCGAAGAAACTTTTTGCTCTCGCAATTGACATTTCATCTCGTCCTCAACTTCTATTTTTCCGACATGTTTGTGAAAACGTTGTTCAGGGGAAAAAAATTGTGAATTCATTAAAGTTGTCTTAAGGAGCGAAATTGTGAAATTGCTCTTCAAACAACATATTTAATTGTCGAGATGGAACAAATTTTGGCAATTTCTGGGAGTATTTTTATATTTTCTTGTTTATGTAATTTTGTTGTCGTATGGGTCTATCAGGTATGTGAGAAACATCGTTTGGAAGTACATTTCGCAAAGGATCCAGACTCGACTGGGTCGTATGCGATAAGAAATCGCTTATACTCGTTCACTACTTTAACGCTTTATTAGATTATATTGAATTAGATATTATTATTAAATAAAGATATAGATCTGTGGTCTGATCTCAGCTATTCTAATAATAAATGAGAGTATATTTTCTCTTTATCTTGATTTAAAATATCCGCTATTTAATTGTCAAAGAGATTAACTATAAAAAAAAGTTCAGAAGTTAGGTCAAAAGGCCGTCACACAAGAATTCCGTATTCTAGGCATATTTATCATGTTACACTCAAGAATAAAAAAGATTAAATGCACATTATTTGATCTTAAAAAGTGTGAAGAACACAATGAATATAAAATATGAGATAACCTTGTTGATAACTTTTTTGGCTTTGTAATGTTCGGGTGAGAAGAGTTATTTCTAAACAAGAAATACAAGGGAGTTAGAATAAAAAAATCTTACTACCTCAGCCGGAACTCGATACCGGATCTCCTGCTTTTCGGGCAAGTATGCTGACCCCTACACCACCGAGGCTAGTCAGATAATTCATTCCACTCCCCGCACTTTGCTCCGAGTCTAAACCCCTGAGTAAGACAAATATATCTTCTTATGCTCGAAGGAGCTAACATTGTCTAGCTGTTTGTTTGACTCTCGTTTTTTCCTAGATTTCTGCGGTAGTTAGTCCCGGGCGAGGTAATTTTGATTTTGTATTACATTCCCTTGTATTTATTGTATAAAATTTAACGTGGGATTAAATACCACAACTAAAATCATTATTTAAAAAGTTAAATTTCTAATTATCTATCCTGATTAGCATTTTTCGTAGAAATGATCTTGAAAAATTTGACCAATCAAAATCAATATTCTATATATTGATCAATATCTAAATCTCTGTTGTAGGTAACTCCAAGATCTGGTTGGAAAATTGATACTTTTTTCGGTTTTTCTTTAGTCTATCTATTCTGAATAGAGTAAGTCTCATTTAAAAAAGAGATTCTGGTGCCTAATCTTAATCGGTGTAAGTGACGAAAAAATTGTCCAAAATTCAGTGACTATTAGAATCAATCTTTTATTGGTTTCGTATAATTTTTTTAAAAACTTTTTATATGTATTTTCTTTTTCTCAGCGTTTTACATTTTCTTTCTTACTATATCTTCCGGAAAATATTTTCATTTATGAAAAAAAAAAAAAAAATTGAACTTATGCTTTATTAAATTTTATTTTTTCTCATAATGCTAAAAATAAATTATTGGTCTTCATTTTATTTAATTTCAGAGCTTTATAAAGATAAACATTAAAAAATGTTGGCGTAATCTACCTAATATTTTGAAATGATAATGTACGCAGGAGATGCGTAACAAAGCAGTGTTTAATTAATGATCCATATGAAGGAAGGTAAAAGTTTGGCTTTCTATAAGAATTAGGGAAGGAAAAATATATTCGTAAATATCTACATCAATACAAATTTGTTATGTTTACATAATAAAAAAAAAATAGGGGTTAGAAAATTAATTTTTATACTTATTATTTTCGATACAATTTTAGTCGGAAGATATTATGAAATTTTGGTCTTTAACTATATTCCCTATTCCTTTTCATATGATTCCAATCAAAAATTAATGTATTTAATGATTTACAGTAAAAATTAAAAATACAGAATTTAGTTTCTGTATTTTGAAAATAAGAGGGTCCATCCAACACTGGAAATAACATTCATCTATGTATTCCTAAACATGCGTTTTCTGAGAATAATTATAAATTATTAGTGTTATAAAAATATACTTTAATTTTATTTTGTTTTATTCATTCTCTTCTAAACGATACATTTTACGGTTGAGGTAAATCCCCACTCACAACTTTTTAATTTTATTACGTAATTCATAAAATATTTATTTTATCAATAAAGTAGTCTCTGTTTATTTTCATTATTTGAAACTGTGGCCAAAGTCCATTGTAAAACATTTAATGTACATTATTTTATTTTTATAAGGCAACGTTTCGGCTTACAGTGTAAGACATCAAGGCTAAAAAAAAATTGCTATATTTATAAACTATAAGTAATAATTGTATATTGTTTTTTGCTCTTTAAGACAATAAAAGTAAATTAATAATAGAAAAATCTTTTAATTAAACTTTTTTCTTTCTTATTTAAAGGCATGGAAACCACTGAGGGTCATTATTGCCTCAAATACTATTGTCGATCATCGTTGTAGAATTTAATGTTATGCAAGATAGATATTTTTTCAAATTTTTATAATGCATTTTATTATAGTTGTATTGTTGATACCAAAAAAAAAATCATTATTAGAACAAGAGCTCTTTGAAATTTTAATCTTTTTTATTTTATTTTTATTATTATTATTCTACTGTTAATACTTTTAATCATCAGTCTTAAGTATACTATGATATCATTACACCATTTTTCTTTTAGCAGTTCTTTGTATATGAGTGCATGACTTAATGTAATAAATGATACCAGTCTTATTGTAAGGTTTGTTGAGTCAAGTTCCGTGTCCAAGAGACGGCCAAAACCCCACCCCCCGATTTTTAAACTTTAAAAGAAAGTTTAGAAGCAGGTTGTTATATATAATCTTGTTTCAAATGTATGGAGATCTAATGTTTATAACCTTTTGAATTTCTGCTCTGACGATGGCTTATTCTGTATTTTGAAGCGTGAGTGTGCAAGAATAAAATAATATTCTGATGCACTATTTTTCCTGTTTGCCTCCAGGCCGAAAATCTATCCCTTCCGCAAGAAGTGAGTTACTATTATTCTGCGCGCCTAGGAAATAGAATCGGAGAAGAGTAAATACATTTTTAAATATCTTTAATGAAAGCAATCTCATTGGCCCAATTCCTCCCTAGTCTGCCAACACTTTATAAGCGTTTCTTAACAATATCCAGTCGTTATCTCAAATCTTTTTCGGTTATTAGTATACCTGCATTGGAATATAACTGGACCGTGGATACCTGGATATATAGAGGTGGATAGCTGAGGAAGGAATGGATTGCCGAGGAGCTCGCTAAAGAAGGAGTGTAGATAGACCAACCCGCAGTGCAGGGCGGTCTCCAAGGGAGCACGGCCAACAGGGGCTTGCAGCTGGAGTCTCGCGTGCTCAGATCTGACTGCGATCTAGCCGCCCCGGCTATCCCGGAAGGATAGCGATCTACATCTTGAGAGCTTCCACTCCGCGCCCCCCTAGACCTTCTCAAATTCCATCGAATTCTCAAGGATTGACGAGAAACTTTGCACAAGTTATCAGCTTCAGAAAGAATCCAGTCAGAGATTTTTAAGCTCTATTCTAAAGATATTATAGTTATTCTCATAAAAAATAAAATAAAATGTCTATATTTCCTCATACTGAACATACTAGGCACCAAGAATGATAGTAACTGAAATTGTATATATGTCTGTCGACCCTATACACACGGTTTTTAGCTCTTGCATATTTACCGTAAGGAAATCAAGCCAACCTTGGTACCATGATGCGAACGTTGAAAATTTTAAGATGTTTACTGATCTTACCTTGGTGAAGCTAAAAATATGCTCGTTAAAAATTATTTTTGTGACGACATCATAACCAATTGGTTTACAGCCTTCTATCTTTACAAGACGTATGCTACACATGTTTGACTAAGGATAATCTATATTCATTATTGTGGTCATGCTTTGAATTTACACATACAATGTTAGTGATTAATAAATAATTATAGTTATTAATCTGTTCGTGTTGTCACAATTTTGTGTATGTGTGTGTGTGTGTGTGTGTGTGTGTGTGTGTGTGTGTGTGTGTGTGTGTGTGTGTGTGTGTGTGTGTGTGAAAAAGGAAATGAAACACTTGCAACAGTTATTTATATGAGAGTAAATGGATGAATAAAGGGGCTGAACTCACACACACACACACAAAAAAAAAAGGCAAAATTTAACAGAGTATATCTTAATTTTGGCGTACACCGAAAAGAGCCAGCAGTCTCCACAAAAATGCTGTGTATAGTTTTTCCTTTTTTTTTTTTTGTTGTTCACTATGCTCATTCTTCAGTAATTCTTATTTTATAAATATATAATGTTTGTACACACTCTAGCGTCAACAACGTATGAGGGATTAAAAATCCTTGATATCATAGTTATTGTTAGATACGAAAAAAATTGCATATCATATCTGTAAAATGTAATTTTCTAATATTTTTATTTGTGAATGTTTGTACAAAATGTATATTTTAAGGAAAATATATTGAATTTTCACCTGTTCAAGACATTATTTAAAGGCATTATTATTTAGATTTCAGTTTTGTTTTTTTAAAAACTATTATGAAATAATTATGTAATTTACTACAGAGGATGAAATAGAAAGACAGAATAACTACCTTGTCCATTACAATCACCCATTTAGAAGAAAAATTTTAATTTTTAAAATAACACAAATCCATTTCATGAGAATGCTATCATACATACATTATTATTTCAGAGCACTTAAAAAAAAAAAAAAAAAAAAATTATACCTTCATATGCATAGGGTAACGGTAAGAATGACAGTCAAACTATAAACTATATATGACACAATATTCTATTTCTCGACCTTTTATTAGAAATAATTTAAAAAATCTTTTACAAAGTATAAGAATTGTATTTAAAAAGTATTATAATTTATGTTTTAAATATATATATATCTATGGTGAAAAAATATTTATTAATCAACTTAAATGTTGCTTTACAACCATCTGCTGAACCGTGATATGCTGTTAACCGTGATAGTGTCTTATTGAAAGAAAGAAAAGAAGATCACTAGAAAATATCATACTCTCGGAATATGTCTTCATTGTCATTCCACGTCCTTCTGGCGAGCACTTTCGACAAGAGTTTTCCATCTTCTAATCGAATACAACTGATCACAATCACTGTCTGTATTCAACTTAAGCTAAATAGAGACAGTGACAGTGATCAGTTGTATTCGATTAGAAGATGGAAAACTCTTTCCAAAAGCGCTCGCCAGTGAGACGAGTGAGTGTGAGATTTTTAATGCGTATTTAGTTTGTTGATATTCAGTTATCTTACAGGTTTCTGCAGGTATGATAGCAACTGTCGAGAGAGGGTGATTTGATTTTAAGAGAGAGATATATTTTTTAGTTTGTCGTTACTGGTATCTGAGAGCCGGCTGGAAGAGGATGTCGCCTGCCTGAAGATCGGCAAGCTGGGTAGGTCAAAGTTCTTGCAGTATTTCGATGAGTTCTCTTCGATGGAGTGAGTTGCTGGGGAGTGAGTTGAAGCGAATATTGGCAAGGAATCTTACACGACTATGCGATCTCGTGTGTGGCCTGGTCGGTATGTAAGATGTGGGACCGAGTTTGGGACCTCTGTCTGTGCAATGTGTCGATGAGGTGTGTGATCGAGTGATGGGATAAGAAGACAAAGGTTGTGGTAGGTACATATTCTCTAGTTGCATCTACTTTCTTAGGGGCATACATATTCAAGGATTGAAAGAATATATTTGACCGTGCTGTGTACGTCTAGACCAATAGTTGGGATTTGGTCAGAAAGAAGTTTGAGAAAGTCTTCTTGAAAAAATAAATATGAACTTATTATTTATGTAAATGTTTTTGCTTCTAATACAATCTTTCTTTAATAGAGATGAAGTCTTTTAGATTTTTTAAACTGTATTTATCATTGTTACAATTGTTTTTAAAGGTTTTAATGATTGTTTTCTTCAATAGTACAAATCAATTATAAATATTTTATTAATTTCAAATTGATGTTATCAAATTATTCCAATTATCGCCAACTTAATTTAACCTAAATATGAGACGTTGGTTTTGTTGATAAATAGGAATACTAGATCGTAGATTTTGATGTAGGAACTTAACAGCTTGGAAACACTTTGACGGTTTGGTCAGCGATGCGAACAAGCGGCCTGAACCGCTGGTGTGGAGGGGGGAGGTTGAGAAGGACCCATCCCCCCACCCTCTCCAGTGCGATGTTGACCGCCCTCCTGGTCGTGTCGGCACTCTCCGTCTCCGGACATACAGACCTCCCTCTGGACATGGATGATGAAGGCCTCGACGACATAGAGCAAAACTCCACTGAGACAGGCAAGCCGGCCCCTTCATTTCTTTGTATAGGCTAGTGTGTACAATTTATCTGTCTGGGTGACAACATCTACTCTTAACGCCGTGATCNTTCACTGAGATACATTACCAGTTATTCTATTCGGTTTAAAAAAAATTTAAATTAACAAGTAAAAAATAATAAACAAATAAATCCAATAATAGTTGCTATTTTATTTACTTCATTTTACAAAAAAAAATGTATTTGCTTAATTATAGTTAACTATAAAGAGAATTGAAGAAATGGAACTGAAAATATGGAGCTTGTAGTTTTGTGGAAATTTACTCTTCTGTCTTTCTTTAGGTCAGGATCTTGAAAATTTATATCAGAATACCACCCATAACTAAAAATTGAGGAAAAAAATTTCAAATATTGAGAAGTTTTAAAGCTATTAACACATTAGTATTGTAAAAATTTGCCTGTTACCGGTGGCTTTCGAGAACTGGATATCCGTATTTTTCTTTCGGTGAACGGTCGTATTCATCTTTCACTTTCTGTATCATTACTTCTGAGACCGAACTGTAATCTGGAGTGTGAAACTTCCTCGTCACGTAGTGGACTGAAAATTAAATTATTTAATTAAAATATGCTTAATTAAAATAGATAAACATCGGTTTAGTATTTACCGTAGGTTTTTGGCCTGAACGATGCGACATTAGATCGACCTACGTCAATTTTCTGCTTGAAACACAGCTTGAGGGGAGGTTTTTCTTTGGTTTTGACAGATTTAACTTTTTTCATAAGATCTGGGCTGTGATTGGTCTCTTCCGACATATTTCTGCAGGTGATTCTCCCTTTCTGCTGGATACTGAGTAAACAGCCGTATTGATTAAGCCTCCTAGCGAGGTCCCTCCCCTCATGCCTGCTTCTGTCTGTGAGATGGGCCTTCAACCCCTAAGATTTTCCTTTATCTAACAAAAAGGATGAATTCAGTCTCTAAAAGAGGCAATCTGTGATGTCAGCTGGGCTCAGAGGAGAGATGCTTATTGATTTTCCCAACCATGACATTTCCTACCTTATTCTATTTTTCTTGATCTTTTTTAAATCCAATACCATTTATTTGAAGTTCAACAATAAATATTTAGAGGATTATAGTATATTTAAAATGTCCGCCGAATCTTGAGAAGTAAGGGCTGCTCTTAGACCCGGGGGACTCAATCAATGTCGGATTTCAACCGTTGCCTTGGCGACCCAGCTTCATTGATCCATCTCCACGCTATTATGCGTATTTATTTCCTTCTGCTGAATTCTATAGGCTCTCGCATTTATTAAATATATTTTTTTCACCTCAAATTATTTGTACAGTAAACAAATAAAAAAATAAAATAATATTCATTATACAAAAGCGCTAAATGAGCAGATTTCCCATATTTCAATTGGTCCGAATAATTTTTTCTTAAAATCATAATGTCACTGAGCTTGCTAGAGTCTAATAACGAAGATACAAAACCGGTGAAGCGTTACAGTTTTTTAATTTCTTCCTTTTTATATGCGTAACCGTAAAAAATTGAAAAAAAAATTATTAAAGATTTAAATTAAAAGACATAATGTTTTGTGAAACGTATAACACTAATAATATAGAATATACTGCAGATGATCAATTACGGACTTTTCCTGAGCTTCTACCCCATATAAACTGAAATCAGCTGTTAACAAACTAATGAAATATCTTTTGAAAAGGAGTATAATTACAATATTATTTTCCTTTCTTTTTTTTTTTTTTTTTTTTTTTTTTTAAATAGAGGAGGTACTTTACCAATAAATGAATAATACAACTCTCGTATTTATATTTTTCTTTATTGGAATAGATCTTGTGAAAAACAAAACAAAATTCCACATTTAATGAAATTGTTTTCGAGAGTAATAATGATGAAGGTGATGGAGATCATATTCGACTTTCATTTCAAGTTTCCCCAAATGACTAAAGTTTTAGCGGAAACTACAGCTCAAATGACGAATTCAGTTTCATTCTTTAAGGGCATACAAGATAAAAATAAATAAAGCTTACACATATAAATTGAATACTATAAAAATATTGTAAATTGCATTATATAGTGCAAACTAATTAATGTATTTAAAAACTCTCTCATTCTCTCTCTCTCTCTCTCTCTCTCTTTCTCTCTCTCTCTCTCTCTCTCTCTCTCGTTAGATAAATAAATAAATAAATATATATACTCGTATATGAAATTAATTTTTCCTTTTCTATTCTCGTCTATTTTTATAATACAGATTTGTAGCCATTTTTGGATAAGGTTGTATACTTCAATATAAAGAGTTAATTTGGTTTTATAAATCTTTTATTTTTGATTCTTTCAGTAAGATTTAAAAACAAATCACACTTCGAAGAAATTTTTTTTTATTTAACATTTTGTCCGAACTACAAGCGTCTTTTCAATTATTTTTCTTTAATTGTTTCATTGAGATATTTGACTTATTATTTTTCATCCTGAAATTCTTATTTCTCTACAATGTTTTTCCAACATATTTATTCAAATAAAACAATGCTAAGGACAATAACAACTTATATATCTTACCTATTAGTCTTAAATTTCATTTAGAGAATTCCTTATAGGGTTCGATGAATAAGAGAACAATTAATAGAGTTTGAATTACTCTGTTCCTTATTACTATATATAAGGTGGCTTACCCCAACCTTATTGTAAACCTTTTTTACGTTATAGATTGTCTATTTCTCCCATTTATTCCTATAAGAGTTATTAATCATACTTTTTATGTCTAAGGATTTATAATAAATATTATGTTTCATGTGTTTTTCTTAGTAATTACTAGATATGCTATCAATGAAATAATTATTTTCTCCTAATTAAATAAAAGCTATGAACCTTCTTAAAATGTTTTTTACTGTTATCTTTACTGTGACAAGATTCTAAATTACTTTTGTTATTCATTATTGTGGTTCCCTAATATTAAAAACTACAATCCTTGCATTCTATAGAACAAGTGTTATAACAATTTTCCATTTAATGCACATCAAATTTTATTTTACTAAAATGATTTTCTATTTATTTTTGTTGTATATCCATACAATCTTATTAAATTGTTTACGAAATTGCCTCACTTTATTTTGAACACTCTGATAATAGTTAACATTGTTTGTAAATACATAAATACTTTATTTTTTCTTGTTCCTCCTTCATAGTCAAACCTTCTTCTGTTTTTTAGGGTAGTGTAAAGGAGTTTTAATTTCTTGGTTTTAGTTAATTTTTATTGCACTTGCTCAAATATTATTTTCTTAAAGTTTTATTATTTTATAATATGATTTTTTTGTCTGTAGTTATTATTTTATCATTTTTGTAAGCAATTTGTTTACCTTAGTAAATTGATTTATTAAATTTTCAATAATTTTTTTTCAAATTTATATTATTTACGTTATCAGTTAATTAACCTCTAAGTTTTTCACAGTGTAACAAAATATCTTTGTGTTTTTAAAATGTTTTAATACTGTTATTAATTGTTATAATTGGGTNAACAAAATTAATCCTTAATGCCCTCTTGGCAGTAGAAATAAACGTCAACAAAATTGACTAAAGGGAATTGGAAGAATATTATTTATATGAGAAGTTATTCACTACTACAATCTACAACTAATTATAAACTTCAAAACATTTGAATCTAAAGCTATAAATTCAAATGGAGAGTTTTTTGGCCGTAGATATTAGTTTGCCTCTCTCGTCTTCATGATAGGCAGGTGAGGTCAATTACTGTTTAAATTTTCAATAATTTTTTTTTAAATAGGTTGTTGTCTGCAAGTTTTTAAATTCTCTTACATAGCTTTCTACATTCATACTTTTGATATCACACGGCAATTCTATATTATAATATTATTGTATTCTCATGACATTGTATATCTACTGCCCTGAAGATGGCTTACAATGTAAGCCGAAACGTTGGCAGATAATCTTTAAAAAAATACACTTTCTTAAATTTGCATTTTTTTGGATCTACCTTGACCGAACCCCAACTAAACTCATCTAATAAATCTATAAATGTTTAATCAATATTCTTGGTATCAAATAAATACTTTAACTCAAATTTAATAAATAATATTATATGCCAAGAATTATTATCAGACCAGGTAAATCTATATTTATTACTAATTTTTAGTGCAAGGGAACAGAATAAAAAATATAACCGTCCCAGCCAGGACTCGAATCTGGATCTCCTGCTATCCG
Organism: Oncopeltus fasciatus; assembly: GCA_000696205.2. Taxonomy (NCBI): domain Eukaryota; kingdom Metazoa; phylum Arthropoda; class Insecta; order Hemiptera; family Lygaeidae; genus Oncopeltus; species Oncopeltus fasciatus. Next base: position 710,862 of record KZ806991.1, read on the forward strand.
GGCCGGTGCNTGACATTGCGGAAACTGTTGTCAATTTCCTTTCGTCCATATGGCGTAGCCCAGCTTTTTGATTGAGTTTTCTTCTTTTAATTTTTTTTTTTCTACCCCCTGTGATCTGCTCTTTTTGTCTGTCAAATGCTTTTTCAGAGGGGAGGGACCGAATATGTTTCCTCCTCTCCGGATTTTTGTGAAGCAAAAGTTCATTACTGAAAAACGTCCGTCAGGCAGGAGTTGCTTAATCAATGCATTTTCCCCATGTTTCATTACAACTGGATATAAAAATAAGAGTAATTAATGAATTTAAATTTAAAATCCGGAGAGGTATCACCACTAAGCTTATCTCTTATAGACCAGACGGGTAGGAAGAGTGGGGGGGGGGAGCATTGTTTCCATGTCGGCAATAACAACGAATATATTAAGATTTTAAATGTTGTTCATCCCCTAAACAAGCCCTTCCCCAAGACCGATTTCAGACAGTTTGTAAAATTAAGTTTAAATAACCAATTGTGCTTTATTATTTTTAAAATAGGGGATTCTAGAATGCGTTCGGACATATATATGACCTTTTTGTTGTGACGTCATTTAAAATCCTTATTACAGGCATTCCTTATTATATCGTCATTGTCGTTTCTCCAGATTCTTCACATTTTAAAGTGAAAAGTTTTTGTTATTAATTATTTTATTTTTATAAAACCCATTGAAGTTCAATGATACCTTATTTCAAATACCTCAAATAAATACAGGAGTGAACTAACCTAAAATAATTTGTGTAATGGAAAAACATTAGCATAATTATTTTCTGAAAGGCGTAAGACAAAGGGAGAAAATTATCAGAGGGTTCAGGCAGTCGCATTGTGTGCATCAGACGTGGCTGGTAGTTATCGGCCGTGCTCTGCTGATAACAATGAACCTGCACCCCCCACCACCGCCACCACAGCGCTACGTGAGTCATATCTCCCCTCCCTCCATCCTTCTCCCCCTCCCGCTCATTCATGGTCCTTTGTCGGCTTCATGTACTCCCCGGACCACTTCTTCTGAGTCATCATTCTCTCTCTCCATGGAGTCTGTCACTTATTTAAATAAACAATCTCCAAAGACAGACCTCCTAGATTGACGCTCTATCTTACATCTCGCTAGCTGGCCGGTTGTTGGTCCGTATACTCCGAGATGATCTGGAACTATTTCAAAAAGCAGTGCTCAATCACACCTGATTGGTAAAAATGACGAGAGTTAAATCTCTTCACGAATAGTTGGAAAAAACTTTATTTCTCAAAACAAAAGTACTTTATAATTTACAACTTACTTACTATTACTAACTATGACTAACTTAAAACTAACTAAGGGTAAGACAGCCTTCTAACCCTATGACTAGACCGACTCTCGGCTAACACCAGAATGCGGGAAGCATGGATTCCGGGGTTTATGAAGTATTTACAAACAAAGAAAGTGCTGGTGAAGGGTCGGTGCCGCCAAAGGGATAAAGGTAGACTGCAGCCGACAAAGAGTTCCAGAAGTGCATGTTGTAAATCTAGGGATTGAGTGTCTTAAACTGGTGAAGGGTCGTTGCCGCCAAAGGGATGGCAGTAGAGTGTCTTTAACTGAGTTAAACTCATTTTGGATTCAACTATTATAACCTCTTGCAATAGATAGCTAACTACAGAAAGCTGTCTACTTCGAAAAGGCCGAATGGAATTGGATAAACAGGGTAAAAGGCTTTGTTGGAATTGTTGTTCATTTCATGGCGTAGCAATTAAATTGCACTGGTCAACCTACAAGGCCGCGCCTCAACCAATCAAGTTATGGATTATTTATATCGATTGAGAGAATGATTCATAAATTACTCAAGAAATGTAATATACAATNTATGGATTATTTATATCGATTGAGAGAATGATTCATAAATTACTCAAGAAATGTAATATACAATACATAATTGTCGCTAACCCCCTAAATTGCCCTACTGAGAGCTACAAGAAAAGAACAGCCTTCAAACGTTAATGTTTAGGTCAAACAAACGTTTCCAATTTATATTATTTACGTTATCAGTTAATTAACCTCTAAGTTTTTCACAGTGTAACAAAATATCTTTGTGTTTTTAAAATGTTTTAATACTGTTATTAATTGTTATAATTGGGTAGGAGAACCGTGGAATAATGGTTAAGATACTAGAGTCCAAAGCCTAAGGTCCAGGTTAATTAGAGTGGACTCTTAAGTTTTTCTTCTTTCTGTGCTTCTGTTTGTAATAACTCAGAGGATTCCTGATAAGCTCAGGTACCATTCTTCATTTAATCGGAAAATATCAGAAGGCCATAACTGTGTGCTGACCACAAGTCATCTCTAGTTATGTTACGAGAATAAATACACCCTTTACTCGTATTTCCCAATTGGGTCTACATGGTCTGTTGCCGAAATTTATTTATTTTTATTGCTTGTTATAATTGCTTATAAGTAGTTTTTCATTACATATTGTGAATGAATTTATTTATGTTTTTATTAAATTAACATAATAATAAATCTGAAAAAATCTATTGTAAACTAAATTTATTTCCAAGATTAGTGACAGATTGGTTAATATGAATAGAGGGGGGTCGATGACGGGAGTAGAGACTCTTTTTCATCCTTCTTAATCATTAATAGTTGTTAGAAGTGGTCGCAGGAGTTCGTCGTTGAAGAAATTGACCAAGAGGAGTTGAGAGGAGTTTTTCGGATAGGCTAAATTAATGGTTATGATTGATGAACGAAAAGTTGCAGTCGTGATACAGTACGTCACTTCAAAAAGTTTGAAGACTGAAGAGCTAAGTTTTGCTCCTTGGGGGACACCTTCAGGAACCTGCCTCTTACTACTCTAAGAGGGCTTTATCCAAAGCTTGGAAGTCCAGTCTTAGAGGAAATAGAGGACGATACTTAGGAGATATTGAAGCTTACATGACAACTTGTTCATCAGCTATTCATTCCAATCTGACTGTCGCTGTTTTATCAGGACAGACTGCCGAAGTGAACACCTTTCTCTCTGAAAATCTTGTTGATGAATTCCACAACTCGCTGAATATGGCGAACGATGGAATTTTTGCCTTGAAGTCGTACTAGAATTAGGAAATAATGGACTGAAATCCGATATTTTTCAGTAAATAACATTTTCCAGAATTTTTTTCCGACAATAAGAGACCTCTTTGTCTGTCACCGAGTGCATTTAGATCTCTCTGGGGTATTTTAAACAGTGAATATTTTAAAGTCTGTGAAAATGTTTTCGCTTATATCGTACATCCATGAATGTCGTAGCTTTACTTGGGAAATGATAATAGGCTTTATTCATGATGAATTTGTCACAGATTTCATAATTCTTATTAAAGTTACGGCTGGAGCATGGATGACATTTGAAATTCATGTTTTATCTTTTCTGACAATTTGTCAAATTTCATTTGAGCTTGATTTGAAAAAGTTAAGGGACCGCATTCGGGGTTAATTGTTCTAAATCCTTTCTACCAATCGTCATAGTGTTTATTCAGTTTTTTTCTCTTAATTTTCATATCATAATACTTCTTACTGTTACTTCTGTTAATTGATGGTTTTAAGACAAAGAGAGAGTTTGCTACTTTATTTATGGAGTTTGCTATATTATGTTTTGTGTTTGCGATTTTTTTATTCATAACTAATCTAATGTAGTGAATTAGTTAAAGTTGTGAACAATAATAAAATTTGAAATTTCGGTTGCTCTGTTCCAGTGAGGTATCAGATTAAAAATAAGCAGGTTCAGACGACGCTTAAGAGGGTTAAATTAGGTGTTAAATTGTTTAATTAAGGGTTAATAGCTATAACTTCGAGGTGGTTGGTTACACTTATCGATCTCGAGTTACTTCTGCGAAAAAAAAAACATGCCATAACCTACATTGTTCATTAACTCTTGAATCTACATTATTCTCAAGGAATCTTCTTTTCCCCCAAATTTCGGAGTTGCGGCACTGGCCGCATAATAATAAAATTGTCTTATAGATATTCCGATAAAATATCTCATAGTTACTAGCAAAATTGTAAAAAGGAGTATTTATATTGAAAGTTGAATATATGTATATATATATACATATTAGTTTTAAAATTAATTATAATATTGATTAACCTCACAGGTAGCACGAAAATTTTGCCATATGGGCACACAGTGCATTTTCGGGTAAGGGGTATTATAAAACCTTACACTAAAACCAAGTATAATTTTTAAATAATTCTGTATTAAATAATTACGATAACAACAACAAACATCATATAACTCGTTTTGTAACAAATGTTTCACTGATTTAGGATCGGTGAAGAATCGTAGACATTTTACGAAAGACGTGTCGTGGTATCAACATGAATGACTTGGTTTCCTTACTGGTATGGAGCCTTCACTTTCTTCTGATGAATAAAGTAATTGTGTACTTTAATTTAAACTGTTAGCGAAAAAAGTAATTTCGAGTCTCATTACCGTTAAGTAATTTATCTGAAAAATAAACGAATGAAACATAAAATACAATTTCATTTTTGTGAAAATTAATGATTATCGGAAATCTGCAAATATACATTTTTTTTTTCAATTTCAACAAGAAATATTCTTTGGTTTTGGGTGAAGTTTGTGTACTTTGCACAACTTAATATCATTTTATACTTAAATTAAAGTTGTAAAACTTCTTGCTTTGAACTATTTGAAAGAGCCCTTACTTTTTTTCTTATAATCTTTCAAAATTGTTATAAATAATTCATTGAAGATCAATTTTTATTAAATAATCCAATAAGCCATGAATTTATGTAGGGTTGTGGGAACAGGTTATACCACTTTTGCCAGGCACAGATTGTGGAACATAAAGTTATTGAATGAACCCCACAAAATCTTAGGAAATGCTTTAGTCTCTTTGATTTATTTTATTACCTATATCAGGTATAGTCAATACGGCATACAAAAAATAGTGATTTTATAAGTCACATAAAATAAAAATCATCATTTGGGCTTCGTTTATTTATTTGGACTATATTGTGAAGTGACCAACCTAATAAATAGAATTTGATACATCTGCATGTATTTTAAATTTTTACTGCACTTTCATATCCAGCTGAATTGACGACCCTGATGTGCTATACGTCACAAAATAAGAAATTTAATTAGAATAAAACAAATAAACAATACAATTAGCTGAAGCTGGTTTATGAAGTGAATATATTGCATAATCAAATATTAAGGAATAGAGAAGACTTTTATTCCCTTGTGTGATAAAGTAATTAAAACTCCCAAGGGAAAGTTTTACCTAACTGTGAGAGTAGAAAATACATCAAGTTTTCTATATTTAAATTATTCTACATTAGAAAATATATAGTACACAAACTTCACCCAAAACCAAAGAATATGTCTTGTTGAAATTGAAAAAAAAATGTATATTTGCAGATTTCCGATAATCATTAATTTTCACAAAAATGAAATTGTATTTTATGTTTCATTCGTTTATTTTTCAGATAAATTACTTAACGCTAATGAGACTCAAGCGAGAAATTACTTTTTTCGCTAACAGTTTAAATTACAGTACACAATAGTAATTGTCTTATAAAGTATTATAAGACACAATAATAAAGTATTATTAATTGGAAGAAAGTGAGTGAGCCATAGGGACAGGATTAGCCATGGGCTCCATGCCAGTAAGGAAACCAAGTCATTCATGTTGATACCACGACACGTCTTTCGTAAAATGTCTAAGATTCTTCACCGATCCTAAATCAGTGAAACATTTGTTACAAAAACGTGTTGTATGAAGTTTGTTATTCAATAGTTTTGTTTATGTAATGTTATTATTTATATTTATACTATATTGTGTCGACAAATTAATGGAAGATATAGTGAATACAATCAACAATAACATATTATATATATATATAGTTATATATGTCTTCTACTGCGACTATTTACTTTAAATAACTAATTACTATTTTAGTAAAACAAACTATATTCTATATTTAAGCATCTTTTGCTGTGTACGAACCATTGGATAGGTTAGTCAAAGGGAGGGGGGTCAGAAATCGGACTACAATTCAAAACCGTTGACATCTTCATTACTGTTAGAAATAAGAATAGAAATTACATAAGAAAAATAGGTTTTATTTATCCTTTTATAAAACACTCAAGAATAAAAGTTGTAGGGTCTCCGTATCCTCCCTACATGACGTTAGGATGTCAAATTTCATATTATTCATCTTCTTTTCGTTAAGAAATGTATTGAATATTTAATTTGATTGATTTTCAGAATAGTGAAATGGAAGAAAAAAATATAGTCAGTAGGAGTTTTCTCATAACCGATTAACGCCATTATTGCTAAGGAACTTTATTTTTAAAAAAAATGCTAACAATTGGATGAGTTTGTTACAAAGCCCTGAGCCCTTCTATTTGCTAGCCTTTTAATTTGGTATTGGCTCTATCAGTGTAATATTAGAAAATTAATGATAATGGAATATCCGTCTGACGGGTAGGCTAACCCGCCTCTCAGCTTAGTTTCAATAGCTGAAAGCAATTCGTTCAATAGAGTTTGATAAAGCTATCGGAATAATTTCTTCACAAATCCTTCTTCGGAAGAGGTCCTTTCCATCCTCTGAGCTCAACAAATTGAATCTTTCTTCAATGTTAATAACTCAGGAGGAATAAATTCTGGCACGCAGGAGCTGCGTTCTCTAAGCAGACTTCCCATCTTTCATCAAAAATAGATATTGATAAGAGAAAATGACTAAATTGACCTTAATAGGAAGACAATGATGATAGGCGATAGGCTGGAAGGATGGGTGTGTGCTGGGGGAGGAGGGAACTCAACGATCTTCCTTTATTAAGCGTTTATCATAAAAAAAAAAATAAATAAAAAAAAAATAAAATTACAAAAAAAAAGNTAGTAATAATAATAACTAAATAAATAAATAAATTTTAGGAAAGTACATTTGTTTTAGATCATCTTTTTAGTTAAACAAATGCAAACACAAGGATAAAAATAAGATATCACTTTTATAAGTTTTGGCCTTGTATATAACCTCCCACCCTTTCATACGATTTTGGTCAAAAATGAATTTATTCAATTGTTTGTAAAGTAAATCCTCTTTAGAAAAATTGGCCTCTACATTTTGAAAATGAGATATCAAGCACAAGCCTCCAAGTTATCTACTAGTATATTTTCCTTAAGGATAATAATAAATATGAAAAATGTACAAAAATACTAAATATGAAAATGTACGTCAATAATAAATATGAAAAATATAAAAAAATACTACAAATTTAATAATGTCGTAAAATATGAGTAGTAAAAAAATTTATTAAAATTATATATAATCAATTTTGTTACTACTCTTATTTTACAACATTAATACATTTGTTGTATTTTTGTACATTCGTCATATTTTTGTTACACAGCCCTCCAGAAGCACTTAAATTCAAGACATATGATTGGACAAAATGAAAACATATGGTTTTTTTTAAAACTCACTAACCCATTCCCTACCGCTTTCTTCACTAAGATAATCAATGGTCAACTGAAATGTGGGAGGGATGAGCTTAAATCCTCTTCCCGAATCACCATTATCTAATCACCATAAGCTTCCTGATAATGGTGATTAGAGCTAATTTTGTCTGAAGTTTTTTTTGGTTTTTTTTGTTTTTGGTAACGAAAATATAAATTATAATCAATTATAAATGCAAGTGATAGTAGGAAAGGTGAATTGTAATTATCAGTATTAGGGAAGTCATATATACTTTAAAAAGCGAAACGTTACGAAAAAAAACTGTCTAAAAATACTCTTAGAAACTCATTTCTCATAGTATTAATATGATTACATTCCTGTATGATAAAATATAGAAGTAATAATTGAGATATTAATATGCAGCATTTGGTATATCTTATTTCTCACTTAGAGGGTTGTGATATGCTTTGTTTGGGTTGGTAACAAAAAAATATTCCTCTATTACAAATTTAATTATTTTAACAATATTTCTGCTTTGGAACACTTGTTTTTTTTTTTTTTGGTATTAAATCATTAAAAAAAATATTATAATTCTGTCAAAGGGTAAAATCAGAAAGAAAATTTAATTGCAACTTACTAATATTATATTTAAATTGTACAGATTCATATTAACGAGAGCTAACAAATGAGATGAGTAATAGGCGAAGTTTGTGGAACGAATTCCTGTCTGCTTGATTGGTATTTGATTGAACCAATCAGCTTATCGACTAAATGTGGCATTTGTCGTTTTCTAAGACACTCTCGCTCCTTAAGTGATTTCGCCTTCTCGATTTCTGTAATTTTAATATTTCCTTGAAAGCTGGAATTTATGTGAAGCTGACAGCAGCAATCTATGTCTTATATATATATATATATATACACTGGAGTAATCGAGGTCCTTCTTATGTTGTTGTGTGATAAAAAATTATTTTATGTTGCACTATTCTTACTTGATTTTATTGATCAGTACTTCAAAGTTTATTAATTAAAAAAAAGAGTGAATTCCTTAATAAATGAATCAGGCAAAGAGTATATATTATTGACCAATAAAGCTAGTAATATACTTTTATGGTTAATATAGTTGAAAATCACTTGTAATTTAAGTTATTCATTTTGTTTATTTCAAGAATTTTCACTATTCTTCTCAAAGAAGATAATCATGTCGCTACCATTATCAAAAATTTAAATTTTTATTGCAGCTTTTATCGACCCTATATAAAAAAAGTTAAAAATATGGTCTGTGCAATAATTTATTCGGATTCACCAGACTAATTATTTTCTCACCCTTTTGTTAGTTTTCTCTTATAACTTTTGTAATATTTTCATCCTTCTTCCTTTAATAGATTGTTGTCAGAAGAAGATCGTTCCCTAATTTTAAAAACAATCCATTAGGAATATAGTTTTTTTGAGGTCAATAAAATTTATCATAAGATTTTGATGATGTTTCTCTAAATCCATCTCAGATTAAAAAAAAAAAACATTTTTTGTAAATCATATTTCTTTTCTCTAAAAAAAAAAATTTCCCCTTTAATTTTCTTAAAAACCATAAATCTGGTAAAAAGTATGTTCTTGCTAGAAGAATAAAGCAAGAACATATTTTTTATATTCTTATAGAAAGAACATACATTATTTTTTCTGTTAAAAAAAATTGATATAAGAATAGTCATTTATCTCTAGCATTAATGCCCCAATAAAGGTCCATAGGTTTTTTAAATCCTCCAAAAAGTAGACCGAGCCACTCATAGACAGATTAATACGATCTGTATAAATCTGACTCAATTCTAGAGATTTTGGGAAGCTACATATTTGTACAGTTATTGTTCATTCGCCCTGCGATAACTCATCCACATATACATACATATCCTCTAGAATATATATACCCCTAAAAACCCTTATGGAACCAAAAACCTACCTAAAAAACAAAACAAAAAAAAAACCCAACATGCACCCTTGTATAATAACCCCCCCGCCCTCAGCATGTGCTTTACACAACAATTGCATAACAATAAAACCTCACTAAGAAAAACCCGCTCTTACAGTATTTTCCTCTTGAACAAATCCCCCAACATTATCCCAACGCAACTAATACCCCATCTGTAATAGCCCAAACTCGGAAAAATCCCTTGACTATTGTGATAGATTTGCGACGTCACTTTGTTACTTACCCTTCCCTTTGTTATTTATATTGTTCTATGCGTAACCTTATCTTTTGTTTACTTTTAGTTAGCTATGTTTGTTCCATCTCAATGTATCATTCTCTCTCATATGTATCGTTCTAATGTTCAATAAAACCTTTCTTGAGGTCGATTTTACATCAACTGCCAAAAACCGGTGTGAAAAAATTTCTCCGCGATTCACTCACTTTATACTCAACTCTAATGGGAATCCTCCTCTCTTCTGTTAACAAGAGAATTTTGTTCTGTATACAAAACAATGATGTACAGCTAAGTAAACTGAACCTTGCTGTCCTAGACAACTAAACCCACTCCTCTCTCTCCCAAAATTTTGGTGATTTGGAGGCCATAACCCCCCCC
>KZ806991.1:726471-746898 GCA_000696205.2 Oncopeltus fasciatus
TTAAAACAGTTAAAGCACCTTAATGGTGCTGGAATAAATGGTTTTACCTCTAATTTAAGGTAACCAGCCTTTATACTTGTCGGTAAAAATGGGGTGGAGAATTTTAATATAAATGTAGGAGTGGGACAATTTCTCTTTTTATTGAAAATTTGTTTCACTTCAACCACATTCATATCTTGAAGCTCTAATAATATCTCAGCTTCAGTGGAGTTCATTAAATCATACGATCTAATAACACCTTTACATGAGTTGAGAGAATCATGTTTTTTACATTCAACACCAATATCATAAAATTTATTTAATTTAAGAAGCTTGGCTGCTTGAACGTCATTCACACATTCGACGAGAATACTCCCATCCCTGAGTTTTTTAATATTTGCAGGTTCACCAGCGCATCCTGTGATTGCTTTATTAATCAAAAAAGGTGACACACCTTTAAGATCACCATCGCTAGACTTTTTAAAAATTAGAAATTTTATTTTCTGCTCAACTTGCTTTATAGAGGCAGAATTTAAATTATCATACAAAGTAGTATGTTTATCGGGCCCAGTTTTTTTCTTCTTACGCTTAGGGCTGTGAGAGCCCTCAAAAGTATTCTACCACATTAAAAAAAAAAATAAAAAAAAATTATACTTAGCCTGTCTTGTTAGTTGGTTGACCAAGTAGTCTGCGAAAAAAAGATCTATCTATCTTATATTAAGACTATCTTAAGCGGCTTATAGATAACGGACACGGAGAGATCCTCTCGCTACGGCTATCACCATAAGACTGAGACATATATTCTATTATTCTTATAGTACAAATTCCAAATCATCGCATGATTGTATCGAGTGACTACAAAACTGCTTAAAAATGGATGAATTCGACGAAATAATAAAGAAGAGAATGTGAAAGATAGGGGAAGTATTGGAAAGATAATTTGATGAAGACTTTAAATAAATGGACTTATTATTTGTTATAACTATTTGTAATTTTGAGAGATTTTCGAAAATGTCTTTCGTTTTCTTTAAGAAGGGGTTTAAAACTAACGATGGGTCCAAATTTTTTTGTCGGAACAACAAATTGGCCTTTTGCTGTTAGGAAGAGACTTCTTTATACAATTTGACTTATCTATCTATCACATTCATGGGGCAAATAAGATAGTTCACTTGATTCATTATAAGGAACATATTATAAAGCAATTTCGGGTGAACATGGCCGATGCAACAAAGGTACGACATAGCATTGTATCTGGGGCAAAAGTTATTTTCTTCAAGGCCAGACCTCTTTCTTTAGCTTTAGAAAAATAAGTTGAAGATGAAATGCATTGGTTATAAGATGTATACATTGTTGAAATTCCAGAACTTAGTGAGTGATGATTACCCATATTATTCATTCCAACAACGATTAGATAAGAATGTTTAAGGAATCTCATCAATTTAATACAGCTCTCAAGGAAGAGAGCCAACCCATTATTCAGGATATACATATATCTTGATATAATATATTTATATTTACCGTTTCTTCTTCCGGGTTGGACCGTGTCAAGTTGTTGATAGTTGCCGAGCTTTCGCACATCCCCTGGATTTGAAATGGCATCTTCAGGGCTGAATAGAGATGAAGAAGCCATCACATGATGTGCGAAAGCTCGGCAACTATCAACAACTTGACACGGCCCAACCCGGAAGAAGAAACGGTAAATACATATGACGACCGTCGAAGCCTACGTGAACATATATTTATATTACTGTTATCAGTTATTCACAAAAGTTAAAACGGCAAAGTATTTCTATAAACTCTACCTTTGCAATATACAGTGCGAATTAAAGTAAACTCTCGAGGTTTCAGAACACAATGGCACATATAGGGTTTCCTTCCTTCGAAGTTATGTTCTTCGGAATTAAATGAGCCTCGGCTGAGATCCAGTGGAATTTGAAAATAAGGGGGGTTTCTTACCCCGGCTTTATCAATAAAAAAAATCCTTAAACAATAAAAAGTAGAGCAACATGTGAAAGCAAGGGAATGTTAGAGCTATCTTATGTGCTCTTGGCTATATATCTGCATTACAACAAGCAGATGGCCAATTAACTCGAGTTTTAAGCCTTGCTCTAAGCCGGCCGGGAGTGGGGGAAGTTCTCATCCATTGCAGTTGCAGTCGTAAATTTGTTCCTTAACAAGCGTTTATATAAACATCATAAAATTATATTTTACACATATTTTGTTACATATACTTTTTCCTAACTCAAATAACAAAAAGAGATATTACAATTATCTAGTCGCCTTCTAAATCCTCCAGTTTCCTTATCCAATTTTAACAAAAATTGAATTATTTCATAGGCATGCAATAAAAAGCATAGATGCCGAATTTACTTTCTATATTTAAGAAATAAGAGGGCCCGCTCAACACTGGAAAAATATTCTTAAATTTATTTCTTAAAACTCGCTCTTTTTAAAAAGTGTTATAGAATATTCATTTTTTTAAATTACACTTTTAGACATACTTTTTTTAAAAATAATTTATGTACCAATGATATAAACTTTTTTTTAAAATTAATAAATCTTTATTTTATTTTTAAAAAATTATATCATTAGACTATGATATAAGCCCAGTAAAATAGATGAAAATAAGTCTCATTCTTTTTTCTTCAAATTCCAGCAAACCGTCCCAACTGAGCGATATGTAAATTCATTTTCTTCCGGAAGTGTAATAATTTAGCTATCACTTTAAAGAAATTCACCGCTAAATACAAAATAGAAATATGATACTGAATAAATTAATACATTTCTATAGTTGAGATTTGCATAAGAATTAAAAGAAAATTTTAATTTTTATCTTAAGAATAGAACTCTCGACACAGAAAGGTGAAATTTTTAGGGGAAATAAAATTATTATCCCTCAAACCCTACGGGACTGGATCATCACATTACGTATGTAGACATATTCAAAATGAAGAACACTTCAACTCAGAGAGAAAGAGAAAAAAAAGATGCTTTAATGAAGTCTGAGTAGATTAGAAAGGAAATGTTCGGTTTTTAATATTGGTAAGTCGTAGGAGAACATAAAATATGGTGGGTGGACTGAGTTGAATAACCAGTACTTAAACAAGATTGGAGAAGAGTAAGATGGAGCTGTAAATAAGATGGCTGGGACTGAACTACACGTCCGGGGACTTACAGGGAATGGAAAGAATGTATAAAAGATAATGTCTAGGAATATTGGGATTTAAAAAAAAGCTAACTAGACGGAAAAAATAGTATTTTGATGAGAGAAATTATAAATGTACAAAAAGACGGGAATTGGAGAAAGAGAAAATTTGATAAGGATAACAGAGATAACATCATGTCCGAGTGATTTTTTTTTTTTTATATATATTAACTCTTTATTAAAAAAAAAATTATCTGTACATTTTTACACTTAATTTTTTGATGGGGTACATGATAAGAGTCCTTGCTCGTCTATCCCGGGACGTAACCCGTCCTCAGAGAGGAGCCCAGGTTAACCCGCGATAGACTATCCGGCACCCATCTTCTCCTTATCCTAGGATAAGAAGGAGACTAGGCAGGGAGTCAAGGAGGGATTGAGAGGGGGAGAAAAATGCCAGTGCATTCACTCCCTAGGTATTATACTAAACTGACTGGAGTAGGAGGTCCCTTGGCCACCTCCTCTTGAGGCGTCGGGGAGGGTTGTCGGGATGAACGTGGGATGCCAAGGAGAGGACTAGAGGATTTGGATGTCCTTGGATATTTGTGTGGAACTTATCAAATCTGGAGGGGATGAGCTCGGAAACAAAAGGTACTTGCAGGTCAGAATGGATGGTTTTATTGGATACGTAGGGAGGAGTGTTGAGGATTGTGCGAAGGACTTTGGACTGGAACCCCTGGATGCATCTAATGTTTGATGGCTTCGCTGTGCCCCACAACTCAATACCATATGTCCAGATGGGTCTGATTAATGTTTTGTATATAGTTATTTTGTTTTCTATTGTTAATCTGGACCTGTGGTTCAGCAATCTGTAGAGCTGTCCAAAGCGTCTGTTTAGCTCTTGTCTCTTTGTCTGTAAGTGAGTCTTCCAGGTTAGTTTACTGTCTAGGTAGAACCCAAGGTAGCGGACTGTCGGAAAGGAAGGAAGGGGAACGTTATTAAGGAGGACTGGCGGACATTGACCTCTGCGGAGTGTGAAGGTAACATTAACTGATTTCTTCTCATTTAGGAGTATTCGCCAGCGTTTTGACCACTGGAAAATGGAGTTAAGGTGGGATTGAAGGTTTTTTGAGGCAGTGTCAGGATCTGGGTTGCAGGAGAGTATGGCTGTGTCATCTGCATAGGACGCGAGGAGTGTGTCAGGATGTGTTGGGATGTCGGCAGTGAAAATGGTATAAAGAACAGGACCAAGGACGCTACCCTGTGGAACTCCCGCTTCAACGGGGTAGAGGTCAGAATACTCCAGACCAGTGCGGACTTGAAAGTATCTATCGGAAAGATAGGACATAATGATAAGGTAGTAAGGTTGTGGAAGGATAGACTTGAGTTTAAAGAGCAAGCCCCTATGCCAAACCCTATCGAAGGCTTGAGTGACGTCAAGGAATGCAGAGGAGCAGTATTCCTTACACTCAAGTGTGTGGGAGATGCGATCTATAACTCGGAGACCTTGTTGAATTGTGGAGTGCTTATTTCTAAAACCAAATTGGTGATTAGGAATAAGGTTCGTGGAGTCGAGGATGGGTATAATTCTCAGCAAGAGGATCTTTTCGAACATTTTGGACATTATGGGGAGGAGGCTGATGGGACGGTAAGAGGAAGGAAGGTTGGGTGGTTTACTGGGTTTAGGAAAGAGGATGATGTTGGAGAGTTTCCAGAGAAGAGGGAAGTATGTGGTGCGGAGAATGCTATTGTAAAGGTAGGTTATAAAGAGGATTGCTTTTTTGGGAAGTTGTCGTAAGATACGAGTAGTAATAAGATCATGGCCTGGAGATTTGCGCCTGGGTAATTTGGAAATGAGGTATTTGACTTCGGAGGGATTAACCGCTTTAGGAGGGAGGGACATGGGAAGAGGAGCATTAAGAAACATTTCTGTTTCAGTAGGTTTGGAATGATCAGTAGGATCAGGATGAGGGATAAATGTTTGTCTGAGATGTTTGGCCATTACCTCAGCTTTTTCGGCGTCGGTACGAGCCCAAGTTCCATCATCACGACGAAGAGGTGGGGAAACAGGCTGGAACTTAAGGATTTTTTGGGTGGCCTTCCAAAGAGAATTATCTTTAGTTGTAAGAGAAGATAGGTAGCTGTTATAGGATTCTGACCGGTGAGAATTGAGCTCACGCTTTACCAACCGACAAAGCCGGTTGTAGAATTGACGGTCGTCTGGATGACGAGATCTCTGCCATGCGACTCTCGCCTGGCGCTTGGACTGGATGAGGTCTCGGATATGAGTGGGGAGAGGAGGTCTGGTGGGTGAGCGGCTTGGTGTTGGGAAAGAAGCGTCCCAAGCACATCTCTGGATAAGGGTTGTGAAGTGATAAGTAGCATTATCTAGGTCTAAGGATGTTTTTAGAGGAACGTTGAGGTCTAGAGAGTCAGAAAGGAGATTGCGGAAGAGGTCCCAATCGATGGGGCCCCGAATAAAAGATGGAGGAGATTCTTTGGGTAAAGGTGATAAGGATAATTTAGCGAGAACAGGACTGTGGTCTGAGGAAAGGTCATTCAGGGATGTGGCTGAAGAATGAAAGGAATTTAGTCCACGGTGGACAAAAAAGTCTAAGATGTCTGGGATTTTGTTGGGATCAGTTGGCCAGTATGTAGGAGAGGGTTGACTAATGTAGGAAAGATTATGGGAGGATAAGGCATTATGTAAGGATCGACCACGAGAGTTGGTCGTCCTAGAGCCCCATAACAAGTGCTTAGAGTTATAGTCGCCTCCCGCAAGAAAGTGTGGGCCGAGGGAAGAGAAGAAATCCGAGTAATGACGAGCAGAGGCCGGTTTGTTGGGTGGGCAATATACCGCTGAAATAGAGAGGTTAAAGGAAGAGGTTTTTAGGGATATTGTGGCAGCTTGAAGGAAGTCAGAAGAGTGGGGAGAGAGTTCGAAGTGGGAAAGGGTGTTTTTAACTAGGACTGCAGCTCCACCGTGTGCTCTGCCATCGGGATGGTCTGTCCTATAAGTCTTGTAGCCTGTTATGTAAAGTCGGTTCCGATCAGTTAGTCGAGTCTCTGTGATAAGGGCAATGTCGATGTTCTCCGTGTGTAATAAGTTTGTGAGTTCGTTTATGTGATTTCGAACACCGTTAGCGTTCCAGAGGAGGACAGAGAAAGGATCAGTAGGGGGGATCATTTTTGTTGAAAAAATGCTCTGACTAAGGTTTCGAGGAGAGAGATAAGAGGTGTAATAAGGGATCTAAATTCATTTAGGAATGTGTTAAGGGAGGATACAATGTCAACTGAAGGAGGAGAGGAGGTTGCCAAGTGAGGTGGGTTGGCTGTTGATGGCTGTGACTGGGGGTTGTTAACTCTCTGTGGCAGGTGTTGCATGGGAAGTGGGTTGACAACTGGTTGTGGCCGTTGTTGCTGGAGTTGTGACGGGAAACTTTGGGAGTTGAAGCTGAGAGAGGCGGCTGGAACAGGCTGGGTAGAAGCTGATAGGTCAGCTTTGCGTTGACCGGCGAAAGAAGCATAAGATATGCCTGGAGTAACCATTCTAGCTGGTGCCTTTACTTGAGGGCGAGGTGTTTCTACCACTTCTTCAGGGTACTTCATGGCTTTGAGCTTCTGGTAATTGAGGCAGCCTTTGTAGTTTGCTGGATGAGCTTGCTGGCAGAGTGCACAAGTAGCAGGTACGTCAGGAGGTTTAGTGCATTCAGTGGTTGGATGTGGTCGCCCGCATTTACGGCAGCGATGTTGGCGTGTGCAGAAGGCCTTTGTATGCCCGTAAGCTTGACACCTGAAACATTGCGCTAAGTCGCGTTTCTGATAGGGTTTTTCAATCACAACTTTGCAACCGAGGATAAATTTGACGTCGTAAATCGTTTCTGTCTTGTCATCACGATCCAGGTCAACGTAAAAGAGTGGTGTGGTCTGAAGTCCACCTAATCGTTTGCCTTGGGTGTCTCTTCGGGGTGCGTAAACATTCACGACTTGGCGGACCTTAAACCCGGATTCTTCGAGCTCTTGTTTTATGTCAGTGGTGGGTGTGTTGCGGTGCAGGTTCCTTACGACCACACGCAGAGCTCTGTTCTCTTTAATTTGGTAGGTATGGTACTGGGCCTTAACTCGATCAAGATATCGGATTATTTTTCTGTATGAGTCTGGGTCATAGCTGACTACTTTCGTGGAGTCCGTCCTATTTATAAGGTGGTATTTATCACTTCCCACCTCTTGATTGAGCTTTTCTCGGAAGAGTTTAAATTGTTCTAATCCAGACACGAATATAGGCGGTGGTCTACTAGACCTGGCCTGTTCGGTTGGAGTAGTGAGATCTTCTTGCGGGAGGTCCCGAAGAGGGCGAAAACGGTTAACCGTGGCAAATGGTGACTCTTCTTCATTATCATGTTCAGCAGGTGGAGCAGTGTCCATGGACACGGTGTTATTTATTGTGAGGTCCGCGGCGGGGGCGATTGAAATAGCTGTGTTAGTGAGAGAAGTTGTACTCTGGGCGGGGCTGGTTGTGTGTGAGCTATGCTCGGAGAGCAGAGAGGTGGCCGAGGTACTTCGCCCAAGTGTCTTCTTGGAGCGTGTTGTCTTCTTTGTCGGAGGCTGCTTTTTCGGCGAGTTAGAAGGGGTTCTCACCGGGCGGGATCTCTTCCCCATTCTTTCCCCAGATAGGAGCTGGTGAAACCTATCACTCATTACATGTCCCCGTAATTAATAATATTTAATAAAAAAAAAAAAAAAAAAAAAAAAAGAAATAACAGTTTTAAATTTCTTTTAGATTTAAATGGGACATTACAATCTAAACTGTTATCTCTTCTACCTGGGGCAGACAGTTGGGCCGTTATCCGGTAAGCCGCTTCTGGAGATAGTACTTATCCTCTGAGCTGATAACTGACTTGGAACTAGGCTGTACTCCGTAAGTTGTTTCATTCCTACATCGATAACTGCTGAAGAAAAACAATTTGAAATTCACGTACGTGATCACTGTCTCCACCTCCTCATATATGTAAAATTTCAACGCAAACTGAGTACTTTTTCACATATAAAAAGAGGTATCTTCAGGAGCACGATATTAACACTGCCGCGGACAGAGCGGGTATGTGTCCGAGTGATTTGGGGCGGAATTTCTGTACTGTTTGGAAAATATAATTGGGAAAACCGAAATTGAATTAAAAGGGATAAAGAATAGCGAAGAAAGGGTGAGGCGAGGATTATGAAGAATAGGCAGAGGCAAAGTAACGATTCAATCAGATGAAATAAGATAGGTTCTGACAAAGTGACAAGTCATGGACGATAGTCCAGAGAGAACGGGAATCCGGAGAAGAAATAGGATCTTATTGTATTACTGGGAGTTTTCTCAATGGAAATGGGACTTAGTAAGGATTCAAAGAGATTTTGAGGATTTCAGGATGATTGGTACGAATTGTTCTCCTTCTGACAGCATCACGTTGCTGTCAGCCGTTTAGACTTTTATTTCAGGGGCCATCTAGAAGGCAAAAAGTCGGTGCTAATATCAAGGAAGATTAGGATTAGGATTAGGATCAGGTTATAGGGCGATCAACATCATGGTTATTACGTTCTGACTGTTGGGTAATTAAATTTTGATGGTCATGAAGTAAACTTTTAAGTTGAAAACAATTGAGATAAAAGTACTGGGACCAGGAAACGATTTAAATGAGGTCGTAAGTAGACGTCTTACTTAATTCAACTGCAATAAACAATATGCTACTGAGTACGTACTAAGTAAAGGAGAGAAACAAATCAGAGGGATTGGCAAGAAAGAAAACAATCAAGGAAAATGAGGAAGAAGTTAAATTGGTTAAAGAGGCGCTGGGAGGAGGGGAATGTTTCTAGACAACGTTTTTCGAAGGAATCATCGAGGTTGTTTGTGGATCAGATTCCCAGAGATGCGCCCGCGCGTTTGTGAGTGCATGAAGGATAAATCGTATAGGGACAAAATGAAAATTTATAAACTTAAATAAATTAAATGAGAATGTAAACTGATTCTTTGAGTTAAGATTTAAGATTATTGGTAACGAACGTGTGACATGCAGATGAGCGAGAACGGAGACAATGATACACTGTTCACGTATTTATAATGGTATAATGTGTTAGGGGCTGCATTGGCCTTTTCTTAGGTGTTTTAAATTATAAATACATTACAACCAGATACTTAATAATAAAACCGAAGACTGAAAACTTCATTCACTATACTCATGTTCACATATTACGAATAGTAATAATCGTAGCCAAAAACAAAGACCATTGTTGTTAGTTGTACGATAAAAAAAATAAGTAAAAAATAGTTAATAGAATATCATTCCCTGAAGTTTATTTTCAACACACACAAACACACACACACAAAAAAACCAGTCCCCGCCCATATAGGCCTACGGGGGAAATACATGTTAAGGATATATTTATTCTCGACGCCAAACTAGAAAAGACGTTGGTCAGCACTCCGTTATAGCCGCCCCTGATTTTCCTCATTCAATGAAGAATGGTACCCAATCAGGGCTGGGTTTTCCCTAAGAGCATACCGAGAATCCTCAGGATCATTAGAAACAGAGGCACAGTAAGAAAAAAAAACAACTTTTGTTTGGCACTCACTGTTCACTGGGAGTATTGAACCTGAGACCTTAGGAGTCTAGTAACTTCACCATTAAATCACCGTGCTCCTTATTTTCATAACACTTTTATGTATAACAACATTAATGAAGTTCCTTAAGAATATAGCAGTAGATACTAAGCCTTCCCCGACACTTCCCTCTGGAACAGACTAAAGCCAGATTCAGTGAACGTAACAATAACTCATTCTCCCTTTATTACTTCTGAGATCTAATGGAGCCAATTACTTTTGTTTGTATCGATCTCTAATTAAATAAGGATTATTTGCTTAATTTAAACATCTGCTCTGAAGGATGCCAATAATAATATAAAATATTATTTACTTTTATAATGCAGATTCATTTCTTCAAGTGGACTTCTATATTGACGATATATTTATATGAGAGTAATATTGGGTATTCTTGAAATAGTGTATCCCCGACAGTACTTCGATTTAGTGTGTCTTTTTAATAAAAATGGCACCCCTTTCAACAAATTCCGGAGGAAAAAAATTAGTAAATTCTGCAGGATTAAGATATTCTTTTTATTGTTCTATGACAGATATTTTGAAAATTACTAAAAAGCAAAAATGTTAGTAAAGTAAATGTAAATTTTATATACGCATTTATGTTTATGTATAATGACAATCTGTAGATAGTCCACTCTCTCCATGTCACTAAGTGGTTGAATGGTGATTAAAATAATATTTAAAAACTGACTCAACCGTAACTAGTTCCTATCTCTGAATTATCCCTTCATACGGCTTTTATGTATTCTGTAAAATATGGATCATGGTTCATCATACGTGACAGGTTATACGTTCTGCGCGCATCCATAAATAAATAATACGTGGAACTTTGATTGTCTTTGGCCGCACGATAACCAACAATTTCTGAGTTCAAGATGTGATCGCAAATGAAGTCATTCTCGGTGCCTCAAATTACTCACTTGGAAGGAAAATCCAACTAGGACAACTGGAAGGCAAAAATACGAATGGCCTTATGTATAATACCGAGAGCGATTGAATTTGTTGATGGGTCATGGACATTGCCGGCAACTTCATTTGATGTCGAAGTTTCAGAAAGCCTTAAAAATGAACCAGCTCTGTTTAAAAGTACAGACAATTAAGCTTTATTAATAATGTCTAACAATATGGCAGAAAAAATGATCGCGAAAGTGCGAAGATATGAAACTTCTAATGATATGTGGTTAGGACTGTGTCAACTCTTCCATACGTTTTCTGAAGACATAATATTTGACCTGTATAACAAGTTTTTCGAAGATAAGTGGCTACCTGGAGACGATTCAGTGGGATTTATATCAAGACTGTCAAATAATAAAACCAACTTAAGCAGGAAATAGAAAAGCAACCTGAAGGTAACAAGGACGTTTTATTGATTTGTAAAATTTTGAAAAGTTTACCTGAAACATTTAAATCTTTTACCAACGGTTGGAGATTGATTAATAATGAGAATAAAAATTTAGAAAATTTAACTGAAAAATTATTGCACATTTGAAAATAATTTAATTGCAAATGTTTCTGAAGAGGTTTTACATGCAAAGGAAATAATAGAAGGTAGACAAATCAATAAAGATAAACCATTTAAAACTGCTTTTGATAAAAACCAAATAAAATGTGCTTACTGTGACAAAAAAGCTCATTTGATTAAAAAATGTAGATTTTGGATTGCTGATGGTAGACCTCCTAAACCAGTAAAGGCTAAATGTACAAAAATTAATTCTTGTGAAGGTACTGTTCTCTTGACAGTTAGTTCAGATGCTCTTAAGACAGAATCAAATAAGCACACTAGTTTTATAGATAATGGAGCCACTCACCATATTACTCATAGATTGGATTGATTTAAAACCTATGATAAATTTAATGATAATGATCATGTAATAATAGCTGCTGATGGTACAAGTATAAAAGCCATTGGTCAGGGATCTATTAATATCCAAGTTTTTTTGGGAAGAATATTGAAGAAATTTATACTAACTGATGTATGTATGTACCTACCATTTCAAAAAATTTATTTTCGGTCCTTGATGCTCAGGACCAGAGACCAAAAAGCAGATTTGAATCTACTAATCTCAAGTGTAGATTGATTGAAGGGAGAGAAACTTTTGTTTCAGACTCTCGACAAAGATTTGGTGGGCTTTATCAATTGAATATTAGAGTTATCCCTCTAGGTCAAGATTCTAAAGCTTTAAGAAACCAATCCATCTCATTCAATAAACATGATTTACTCCAGCTTTATCATGAAAGAATGGCTCATCAAAATAAATATGACATTAAAGATGTCATTAAAAGAGAATTAAATAATAATGTTCCACTTGATAGTGAATTGTGCAAGGGATGCATTAATGGAAAGGTTCATAGATTAAAATTTGGTAAAAGGAAAATAGCTGAAAATCCAGGACAGGTGATACTCTCAGATGTATGTGGTCCATTTGTAGCATCTAAAAGTGGATTAAAATACTTAGTAGTTTTCAAAGATGACTGGTCTAGATTTAGGAAAGTATATTTCATGAAAACAAAAAATGAAGTATCGAAGAAATTAAAGAATTTTCTTATGGAAACCAAAGTAACTGGACATACTATAAAATCCATTTTATGTGATAATGGTGGAGAATTTACCAATGAAAGAGTGCGAAGTATCATAAGGTCACATGGCATTGCGGTAAAATACACTATGACATATACTCCGGAACAAAATGGCTGTGCAGAAAGGGAGAATAGAAGGTTGGTTGAAGCTGCTAGAAGTAGAAGAAGAAGAGCCCTTATTCATTTCAGAAAAGAATCATTGCCTAAAGAATTATGGGCTAAATTTTGCTGATGGTTCATCATACGGGAACATAAATCAGGTCTAGTGACATTGTCCCTACCATAAACAACTTTCATTTTGAAGACACCCACATCTTACATAAAGAAGATAATAATAAAAAAGAAAACTTTTAAAAGCGATGAACATAGCAAAAAATATTGACAAGTCAATTAATTTGTTAAAATTAAGAAATTAGTCTTAACTGATGCTAAGAATATGAAAGTGTATTATGTATTGTTATAAGTGTTTTTAATTTTATAATTTTAGATGTAAGAAATTAAGTAGATGGATGTACTTATGTTTGGCTGAGTGTATATGTATGGGAATACATTTGTGTATAAGAATTGAAATATGTGGGTTTATATATATATATTTATAATTTATGTAGATGTATATAATGAAAGTGTGTGTGAGTATTTGATAAGTAATTTTTTAAAAATAATAATTATTTCTATTATTTTGATAAAACATGTCTAATTTTCATTGTTTCTATTGGTTTGGTTTTTTATGTTAGGTAAAAAAAATTAATAATAATATTAAGGGCAGTGGGTAGCTTATGTTATAAACATGAACTTGGGTCATTCCTGGTACTAGGTCTAGCTTGATGTGATGTTTAAAATATATACATAATTTGGAAGGTAGTATATTGGTGTTTGTACTTGATTAATTATTGTATTGTTATTCTTAATAGAATTATTTTCATTTGCATAAGTAAGGTATCTTGGATAAGGATACTTCAAATAATGGATATTAATTCTGACTAATGACATAATTATCCAGGAATGGTGAATAAAATGGTGCATCACATGTGGGTATATTTATTAAGAACATCTCTAACAGATTTTATGGTACTGGTTTATAGATAAGATTTATATAATATTTTTTGTTATTGTAGGAATAAAGATGATTTGGAATGTGCCAAAAAGTCTCATGTAATTAATTGAGAAGAATAAAAAATATATATTGTAGGAACTGATGTTGGTCTTCTTTCTGTCTACAAAAATTATATTATTATGAATAAACTAGCATTGTCAATATACTTATATGAATCAGTCGCCATTGTCTGTCTTCCACGTCCTTATGATAAGCATTTAATGGCAGTGGTCTGCCATCCTTGGGCTGGATGCAGTCCTGTCCACTTTCTCATTCAGTTCAATGTTAAACAGATTGTTTTCTTGTAATGTGTCAGCTGTGGGATTTTTCATCCATTAGGTCCGTCAGGTAGCATGGATCATGACCTCTTCGTTTCTTCTTCCTTGTTGTATTTTAGATCCTGAAAGTGCTTAGCAACAGATGTTAATTGGTGGAAATAACATAATAGAGTATATAACAGAGATATTATATTAATAGAGAATTTGTTGGGATTCAGTTATGTTTGTGACAACCCTGACCGAACCCCAACAAATTCTCTACTAATAATCTCCACGGTCAAAAACTTTCCATTTGATTATTATGTATTAATTTGTATGATATTTGTTTAAAATGCATTATATTACTGTATGATGTTAATGTAACTTATTGTAATATTATATTCATTGATTAAAAATAATTGATTCTTGCAAAAAATTGGAAATGTCCTTGGAAATTCGTATAATAAGGCTCATTTTCTTTCTTTTTAGAAGCTCTTGGTGAACTGTTAGGAGGTCCCTGTGAAGATACTTGCAAAGAAACACTAATTCACGTCTCCTGCAACAAGAAATCCCAAGTCTGCGAGTGTGACCCAGGATATCCAGTCCGCCTGGGTGCGGAAAAAGGGTGTGCTAAGCGTAAGTAGTCTTCTGCATACATGTTTGCAAGAGCTGTCAGACAGATATATATTTGGACTCTTCAATGTTAAAATTTCCCACTCATGAGCTTCATACACTAAGCAAATTTCCCATGTTCGTTAATATATGAGCATTGTTTATTATATCTTACAAGCTGGAGAGAGCAATGTGTTTAAAAAATGAAGTTAACGACAGATGAGAGGTGATAAGTTAGGACCTGCGACCAGTCTAGCCTAGTTTTTTAATAGTAGCAAAAGAGTTGCGTACTTTTATACATGTTTTTAATTAATTATATTTTAATGTTATTTTTAAAATTTTAGAGATATTTCTTTATTTTTTTCTGAAAAATTTTTTTTATCTCACACTATTTATACAATAGTAATTTTAATATTTGACTACTAGTTAGTATGGTAATTTTGAATAATTATTTATATTGTAACTATATAACTGGTATTTTTTATAGTGTAATTTTCTGTTGTAATATAGACCCTGAAGAAGGAATTAAATATTCTGAAACTATCAGCATTTTAGCCTAGAATTTTTTTACTCCTGAGACCAACACCCACATCCCACATGATAACCACAGTCATTTTGAACACATTAATTTTCTAAAGTTTATGTTTAAAAACATTTTTCCAATGAGCGCTTGTTATTGAAGATATGTACGAATGTAACTACAATGAAAGAAAGCTTCCTACATTATTTTTTCTTGATTAGACTTGAGCAAAGCTTAGTGGTCATACCTTTATGCCCCTTTTATCTCAGGTTTTAAATTAAATTTTGTTATTCTTTCTTATTTATAACCGTCTTCAATGAATCATGAGATACCTGCTTAGATTATGCACCTTCTGCATGACAGATTTTTTTAACACTATGATTATAACAGCTATTTATTTATGCTAACTTAATTTTTTTAATATAGAAGGAATTGTTTCAAGTGGGACTTGGAAACTTCAAAATACGGATCAGTTATACATTCTCCAGGTTTTCTAGTTGGCAGACAATAAAGAAGCTGATCTACTTATCTCCCAGTTCTCACGCAATTTTTTTTTTTTTTTAAGGGTTCACAATTTTCACAAATAGAAAAT
Source organism: Oncopeltus fasciatus (assembly GCA_000696205.2). Taxonomy (NCBI): domain Eukaryota; kingdom Metazoa; phylum Arthropoda; class Insecta; order Hemiptera; family Lygaeidae; genus Oncopeltus; species Oncopeltus fasciatus. The sequence continues at coordinate 741,881 of KZ806991.1, forward strand.
CCTTACACAGTAAAATATATATAATGATGGGTGTAAAAGTGAAACAGTGCAGTAACTGTTACGTGCTTTAAATAGCAATCATATATAATATAAAGATTCTAGCAAGTTTCATATTTTATATGGGTTGCATTTGACTATGTAAATTAGAAGTAAAAAAAATCATATAGAGGGGTACTTCATTAGGAGACCTAAACAGAAATGTCAATTCAGTCAGGGATTCCCTTTAAAATAAATTAAAGTCAGGGTAGGGGGATTTTCGTGGAGGTTATAAGATTTAAAAAAATTGATTTATAATTCTATTTATAATTTATAATTTACATATAATATTATTTAAAATCCCTTTAAGTTTATTCATGACATAAGGTAAACTTAAGTGGTGAATACTCCAGATTTTTCAAAGGTTTCAGCACAAGGACTAGAAAAACACGAGTAAATGTCCCTGACCTATTTTTAATATACAATTTCAAAGTCAAAATATTTAGAATTAATTCAATTTCATTAAACAAACATGTATTTACCTAAAATTCTGAATTAATAACAGTACAAGTAAAAGCACTATGGTAAAAATACAAGTTGTAGAAGTACAAGACCTGGAGTGGGTATTGTAAAATCATGCTAACCCAAAAATATAATCTAGTTACAAACCTGTTTCTAACATCCCATCTTTTTCATTTTATATAGCTAATAGTTTATGCACATCATTATTTAAAAAAAAAAAATTAAACCTCTTTCTACTCGTAAAAACATAAAATTTTTTTTTCTTTGCTGATTTTGCTGACTGGTGGAGGTTTATAATTTCAGAAGAGTCAACTAAAAAGGAAACAACCTTTATTCGCAATGCCTTTAATTAAATGTGTGTAAAGCACTGCTTCATTATCAGTGTTCTCTTTAGTACAGCAAGAGATCGATTCAGGTTGTCATCGATCACCTTAGTATTGATGTTTGTTTCACGATAGAATAATATTACTAATAACTTTTCTGGCCAAGAAGAAGTTAATTAATCTTATGCTGGATGAGTACATCAATAACTGAGATTTGGTCAACTATTAACAAGATCTTTAATGCCAACCTTTCGGCTTATAGCGCAAACCATCATCAGGGAAAGGAGTGTCTGGCATGATTATCAGCCCTGAAAATGGGATTAAACTACAAGCCAAAATGTTGGCATTAAATAATAAAATACTCTATTTTTAAAAGATTTTCCCCCTCAAACTCTGTTCTGACCTAATCTCAGTTATTGATGTACTCTTTCCTTTCAGACAAAAAGACTTACATGAAAGCACTTAAAAATAAGGAATGGTGATGAATTTATTAAATACCTGTTCAGGAGAGATAATTGGTTCAAATTTATAGTGCAGACAAAACTAATTACTTTGCCAATTCTAAATAATTTTTAAATTCTTTTTTTATTTCTTTTAGCTGTAGGCCTTGGTGAACAGTGTTTCTACTATCAGACTTGTACTCACACAGATCCCAATGCAGATTGTGTTCAAATAAAACATAACGCTATTTGCAAATGCAGAGAGGGCTTTCATTTAGCTACCGTTCAAAAGCCTCAAAAAAGAAGTTTTTGTTCACAAGGTAAGTTTAAGTTGTAATTTACATAATACTTCATTATCAGTAATAAATCACTGCTTCGTCAAAAGTATAACAATCGCATAGTATAAGCAGCTTCTGGTATCTGAGGGGATCTGTTTGGATCTTTCAATCTTGCCCTAGTTAAGACTTCATAGAGAATCATGGCCGTTTAGAATAAGATGAAATCCCTCTATCCATGACCCTATGTGGATGAAATGGAGGATTAAAAATATTTAGAAAACCATTTATATATTTCAAAGACCTTTTTTTTTCCTTTTTTCTTTTTCTTTTTTAATGCAGGAATTTAGGGGAAAAAACTTAATAAATATTTGTATTAAGATTTTAAAAAATTTTTGGAGTTATTTAATGAAATTTAAAAAATTAGTAGTGTGGATTTTCCTAAATAGGTTTCTGAAGATCTCTATTACTCTATATGGTATTTTGTGTCTCACATTATTAATAACTTATTTAATGAAGAGCTCAGTATGAAATTGTAAAACAATTTGCAGAATTCATCCAAAGGCTTCCTACTTCCATACTATCCTGATTTGAAACAACCCGAAGTAGTCCTAATAATAGATCATGACCCGCACAGAGGTTAATTACACAGGCTTAAGATTGTAGAAGTCTCAACTAGTATGAGACAATTCATCACTTCAAAGCTTGGACCTCCTGATCTTCAACTGACCTCGCCATTAAAACACTCGAAGAAAGCTAGTTCAGAGAATACGAATAAAAGGAAGAACTTGCTGGGCTTCTAAAATAAAATAGATAGATAACCTTTTTTTCTTTCTATAGTATATTAAATTGATCATATCGGATAATTTATTATTATTTTGTAAATAAAGCATGAGTATATATTGCAGGTAATACACTATGTGGAACTTAACTCTTATGTATGAATAATTGGCTAAAAAATCAATGAAGCGAAATGCATTCAAGTCAATTTCCAATTGTGGATGAAAAATTTTCCTATAGTTGTGATTTTTAACAATGTTCCTTTACAACACTCAAATTCAATTCATTGCCTGGGGTTTCATTTTGGCTCAAGACTCACATGGAGCGAACATACAAAAATTAAAACTGCGAATTTAATATCCCTTTCATTCAAAAACTAATTTCTTCCCTCTTCATTCTTTTCCACTGTAAATGTAGATGGCCTCATGACCTCCTGGAAATATAGTTGTAATTAATTTGAGAGTGGTATCATTGGTCACCTTCTTTCCTCTTGTGATTGTCATATTTTTATTTTTAGTTCATTATCATGTAATTATCATGTTATTCAAATTGCAAAATGTTTTTATATTTACAGAATTGTAGTAAATAAATAAAAGTTAAAAAAAAAAGAAATTAAAATAATACTTTTAGATAAAGGATGACTGTAGAAACCGAGGTACCTTATGGAGTTAGTTAGGGGAATAGGAATTTCATTGAAGGATAGATCAAGTGAGGGCTTGGTGTTGAGAGTGAATGTGATGTGGTCACACTTGCTTTCATTTATATGCCCTATCTTGCACCAAGAGGCTACATCATTGAGGTGTACTTGAAGGATAATATAGTGGTTGCAAGGGAGGCTAACACAGAAAAAAAAAAAAAAAAAAGAAGAAGGATAATATATGTGTATACTTCTGATGTCCCAACCAATAAAAATAGATTTTTGAATTATTTTTTGGTGGTGTGATAATAAAAGTGTCCCACATTAGCTTTAGAAACTGCAGAGACTTAAAATATGAAAAAGCATCTATTGCCAATTACGTAGCTTAGTTTTAGGTAATATCTGTTAGTACCTGAAAATCTGTAAGTCACAAATATAAAACAAAAAATAAAAATAATTTAACAGAAATTTAATTGCCACTTAGAGCTCTAGAAAGGATATAAATACATGAAAAAAGTCTGACTAGAGCCAATGAAATTAAAAAGCATCAGAGCAGACTTTATTTTTGTCCACCATCTTATTCAACATTTGCTGAATATCATGTTTGACTTCATGAAATGGAGGCTGCTCTTTCTGGGGCATTAAGTTTGATGGAGTCAACTTTTGAACAAAACATAAAATAGATTTTTAGATATTGGCCATTTTATACTTTTGTATTATGTTGATGTGTCCGCTACTTATTTAATATGTTTAAAAAAAATGATATCCTATATTTTTTCAAACAATTAATGAGAGGGAATAGAATATAAAAAACTATCTGTCCCAGCCAGGAATCGAACCTGGATCTCCTGCTATCCGGGCCGGTGTACTTTCCAGTTATACTACCAGGACGAGCTAGTTGTCTTATTCAATTCCCTCTACACTAGCAAGAGTCTAACCCACGAGAAAGGCGAGAACTTCGTCTTGTACTCAAGGGAGCTGACATTGTCATACATTTTGTCGACTCTCGTCATTTACTTTATTTAATTTTTTCTTTATAAATATTTAATTTGGTTGTGGTATTTTATCCCACGTAAATTTCAAACAATTAATGAGAGGGAATAGAATATAAAAAATATATTTTTTCATTTGACTTTTTATAATTTGAATGTCTTCAACGTATAAGGCTATTGCTGTTGAGAATAAATGAAATATAAAACACTTTTTCATATGAGCTATGTATGCTGACTGTTGCCCTATTAAATGTTTGTTCAAATCAAATCTTTGCTCATTTAGTTTTGTATAAAGTTTTATTCTTATTAAGTCATTTGGTGAGTTAAATTTCGTATTTTTATTTTTTAGATTTGGTTGTAATTGCAACAGACATATCAACTCTTCTTGGAGTCACTTCTGGCCTTGCAATATTAACAGCTCTTTTATGTTATGTTTTGAAGTTATATAGTGGTGCTCGGCCTAGACATTATGCTAACACAAACCTTGCTCCTCCCATTATTTTTGCCCAGTCAGGTAAGGGTCAGAAAAAAAAATTATGTTATCTAGTATAATCATATTAAAGAAATTGCTCTAAGTTGTTATATTACTTTATGAATTTCATTTATATTATTTGAATGAAAAAAATGTTTATTTTAAAAATAAATAAAAGTGAATTATCTTAACTAAATGTGTATCTCAATTTTTGAAAATTAATTTTCAAAATAATTATAAATTGATAAAAATTTATTTATTTAATTTATATTTAACTACATTATTATATCATTGCAAATCTAACTTTTTATTTTTATATTATCAACCTTGATAATAATTATATTTGATGCAATAAATTATTTAATTATAAATCTCTCCAATTAATTAAATGAATTTTAAGAATTAACTGAATTGTAAATTTGGCTACTCTAGAGCTTGAACTTGGTATTCAATGGATAATGTTTAATTAATTTTGATTTAATGTCATTATTTCTATTTCATTTTAATATTTTAGTTTTTTAGTTGAAAGTGATCTCATCTTTATTGTATTTGCAATATGCTATAGAAGATTCACTATAAATATAATAAAATTTATTTGGTA
>KZ806991.1:747127-767138 GCA_000696205.2 Oncopeltus fasciatus
AAAAAATAAAATAAAATAAATAAATTGGCTGAATATTCTTTTTATGAAACAGAACTAATTTCTATTAATAAATAAAATTGTTTTAATTATTTAAAAAAGAACTTGGCTGTGAAAAAAAAAAATCTTCCATTATTCTTTTCAAATAATTCATCAAAATAGTATTAAATATAGTGTAATAAGTAATAATTAATAGTTTCTTTCAAATTTGAAATCATTTATATCCTGAAAATCAGCATAATTCCCAAGAAAAAAGCCTAACTTACACTTTTCTTAGTTTAGAAGCCTGACATTAGTTCGGATAAGAGTTGGACAATGGAAACTAGCTGAGAAGGACACGATGAATGGGATCCATTCAAATGACTTGATTAATCAGCTTTGGACATAGCCTAGAAACTAATTTTTTTAAATATTAAAAATAGTGGACTTGAACATTAAAAACGTAATTATATCTATATATGGTTGGCTTAGTATGAAAAATTATGTCAAATTATGTCAAATAAAACCCACTATAAACCTCCAGTTTCCTAAATTATTTTGGGATATCATTAGTTTCAGGTAAATTTTTAATAAAATGTAGCTAATGAGGAATATAACGACTGAGTTGGATTTCATAACTAATTTTAAAAACATTTCTGTTAATGAGCATCTTGTGAAATACTTAATATTTTATCTAATCTTGTGATCTAGATAAAGAACAGACTGATTCCTAAAATATGTTAATACTTGAGTGGGTTCGAGTGTAAATGATTCTAGTGGTCTTGGTTTTTCATTTTCGGAAATAAAATTTTGCATGTAGTATTTGAATATATATAAAAGACTTCTTTAATGAGCATAAAATGGTTTCAATAATGGTATTATAGGACCAATATAGAAATGAAAACTTATGGAAGATTATGAAATTAAAAAGTAAATTAGAATAATTAGAAGTAGTGGGTATACCTTAACTTCTTAAGTGTTAATTCATCATGCATTGACAATTAAATAATGGCATTTAAATCCAAACTTGATAAGGGGGTCACTAATATGGTATTTCGTTAATTGAATCTATTGGGTTAGGTTTAACTTAAAACTGAAAATTAAACTAAAACAATAGATGAAATATTAAAATATTATAATGACTGAGCACAAAAAATGTAAATAGAAGATAAATTAATTGAGAATCTGTTTAGTAAAAGTAGCCTACTGGGAGAGGAGGTTGAACTGACATTGTAAGTTATTAATGAATGCTCGATTGGGCATAATTATATTTTAAATTAAGCAAAGTTATTATTATAGCTTATAGATAATAAATTAAAACTTTTTTCTAATAATCTTCAAAATCACCTCATGAGGAATAGAGGTTAACCTAAAAACCAACCTACTCCAGTTTCATCTGCCATAGTTTTCATATATATGCAACATTAGTTGGCATTTAACATTAAATTGATTATTTAAAAGTGATAATTGTAAATTAATGCGTAATATAGTTTAATTATTTATAACCATACTTTAATGGTACATGTGGTGTAATTTATATTAAAAGTTGTATTGAACCATTAAGATAGTTATTCAAAAATATTTTATGATAATCAGAAAATTGCATCATTAGGAATGAGGGTTGTATTGAAACAAACTTTACTTTTACTTAACCAGTAAGCAATTAATAAATTAAGAAATAAAGTTTACTTGAAACCCAAAAATTTGATTAAAAACTTATTTTGATAAGGTTCCCATTTTTTGAGTTATAAAAGTATATTACTGCTAACTTATAAGCAAAAAATGTACTTTTATAGCACTTTAAAAAAAAATCTGATGGGAATCACTTAACACAGAATTACTTTATATATACATTTTCTTCATCCAAACATATTTGAATTCAGTGTTATTAAAATTGTTGCAGCCATTTTGGAGTTTTATTTATTCTTTAACTTTCTGTTACACTTTGTTATTGATAAATCAAGATTTACTCAGCATTACTTTATGCCTCACCCAAAAATAGTCAAATTGTCTCAAGGGGCCAATTATTTTTTCAAGCATACTGAGACAATGTTTATATTCATTTTATTATATGACGAATTGTATAGCCAGTGTACAATATGTTGAAAATATTGATTTAATTTGTCCATATGATCCTATGTCCAATTATATCCCTTCCTTGTTTTTAATATTTTACGAGAATGTGAATACTTGGAATTACTAAAACAATTGAAAAAAGAATTAATGGCCAGCTTTATCAAAATTATCAGTTCTGATTTTGATCTTTAGTTTTTGATCTAAAGTTGAAATCAACACCTACTTCAGTAATTGTGCAGCCACTAATGGGCATCTATTTTCTTGAATAGAAATTTGACATGCGCACATACAAATGCAAATTAACAAAATTGGGTCCTGATCTGTTCTGTCATTTAGTTTACATTTGATCACAACTTTATTACAGACAAACATGCTTGTACCAATTTCCAAGAATCTTTTTTTTATATTCAAAGAGTCTTAAAACAAAAATTATTTAAAATTTTTTTTGGGGGCTGATCACTACACTTTCCTTATCTATAGTACAAGCTTGTCAAAGGAAAGGAAATCATTTATCAAAGGGGAAAAGAAGATGCCATCTTCACACTTTATTAAGTTTTTATTTGTATCACACTTTCTAGATTTATATCATCACCCAGTCTTCTAAGGAAGACATATGCTTCTGAATAAAGTCAAAAGAAGGACAAAATATAATTGTGAGTGCGAATTTAGAATTTTAATAAAGACCCTATTTTAAATTAAAATAATATATTCCATTATTAATATATTAAAAGTGTTATATGTCTTTTTGAGCCATCTGAGTATGAACTTCCGAATCAATCCCCGGGATCATCAATCCTGAAAGCTAAACAGCATATAAAAAACTTATTAAAATATGTTGTTGGCTCCTTTTTTCACTCATTGTTAAAAGTAACTCCACAAAAAAGGAATCACAAATTTATGCGTAGGACTTCTTTTGGAAAGAACAAATATAATGTTCCACTTCAAAGAACCAGTAAAGCAAAAATACTGTTAGTTAATCTAGTTTTCATTGTACAACTTTTATCGAAGCCTATGGTGGGTATTTCTTGAAATAAGCTATTTGTTTTAATTAATTTTTTAATAAAATTAGTTTCAGAGCATTATCCTTTTGATATATTAATGCTCTTTTTTTTTTTTTTCTTTTTTTTTTCTTTTTCTTTTTTTTTTAATAGGGATATTATTTATAAATTAAGAAGTATTAATGCATGAGTGTTTAATTATTGAATATTTACTGAGCAGCACTTGAATAATTGATGTAGCACTTCCTGTAGTTATTATCTGGATTAGAATTATAAATTCCCTATTAATTTTAACAAGTAAAGCAATACTACCCTAGACTGTGTTTTAATGGATCTTTTCTAAATGTTGTACTTGTACATTTGTTGTTTTATATTTTTTTTAAACTTAGCCACTTAAATCAGCATTTTGAAGTGGTAGGAGTTGTGTATATAGTCCTATGTAATGTTTGATTTATCAGTTGATATTTATAGCCTTGTTCTTAAATTATAAATAACTACTTAACTAGGTATTCACTAACACACACACCACCCTTAAATAGAGAAGTGTCAAAAAGAGTGAGGACAGATTCCTGGGTGCTAGAGGAGTAGTTTTTTTTTGTTCCTTTTCTTTTAAACATTGTAATTCTAAAAAAGTAAATAAAAAAAAATTACATTATTCTAATGTCAATTGTTACTATTAAATCCCTGTCAGGTAAAGATTGTTCCTTAGCTGGCTTTCCTCTAAAAATTTAATCTTTTACTACAAAAGTCATCATGAATTTGATAATTTTCTAATAACCCTTTAGACTATTTCTTTCAGCCTTGTCTTTATGATCCATTAACTCAACCCATCTATTTATTGTTATTCTCTGCTATAGAATACCTTATTCTATTGCTTTATTTGACTTATTCATTAGCAGTGTTATTTATTCACTAACATGAAGACCAGATCCTAATGAAGTGTCCTGTAGAAACATAAAATAATCTTCATAAACATTATGATCGTATACAACCCGATATTATATGCAGGAAAGTCTCAACAATATTAATGCATGGTTAAAATCTAAGGGATTCAAGATATCTGAAGCTAAAACAAGTGGCATCCTTTTTTGTAAAAGGAGACCAACATACATCCCTGAACTTTTTTTTAGAAAGAAAAGAAATAAAAATGGCAGACAATATCAAATATCTGGGAATCACATTTGATAAGTCACTGACATGGCTACCGCTTGTAAAATCTCTTAAAGAAGAATGCCTACGATCCCTGAATCTTTTAAGAATTCTTAGTAACACGTCGTGGGGTGCAGACCGCACCAGTATGTAATGCTTTATCGTAGCTTGATCAGGTCAAAACTAGACTATGGCTGTGCTGCCTACGGTTCTGCCAGCCCCTGTATTCTAAAAATGTTAGATTCTATTCAACACAGCGGAATAAGAATAGCAACCGGTGCCTTTCGGTCAAGTCCAGCTCCAAGCATACTTGTAGAATCCGGGGAATTGAATACAGAAGAACTCAACTAAATTTGGCATATTATTATAAAATAAAAGCATCAAAAAATCATCCACTAAATAGAATATTAATATCGAGAAATTGGATAAATGAATATAGCAATAATACACAAGAAAAAAAACCTTTCCCATTTAGAACCATTCACTTCTTAGATAAAATAAATTTATTTAGACCAAATATCTTAACAAATTCCGTATTAAGTGTACCTCCTTGGATTACAACCCCACCAACAAATAATATGTCACTTGTAAAATATCCAAAAAAAGAAACAATACCGGAGTATTACAAAAATATCTTTAATAACATCAAAGAAAAATATTGTAATTCTAATTTCATATACACTGATGGATCAAAGAACTCAGAGGGAGTAGGAGCGGCAATAATATGTGAAAATAGATACTATAAATTTTCCCTAACATCTCTTTGCTCAAATTTTACTGCTGAACTTATTGCTATACAGAAAGCTTTGAACATCATTTCACCAACAACAAATCGATTAATTGTTTGTACTGATTCCCTCACGTCTCTTCTAGCAATAAAAAATATTTTTACAGAAAACTCTTTGGTTATAGATATTCTAAGTAAAGTAGATGAACTAAGGAGACATTATATCAATGTAATTTTTACTTTGATTCCGAGTCACATAGGTATACCAGAAAATACTGCAGTAGATAAACTTGCAAAAGAAGCAGTTCATGACGGGATAAAAATAACAAAAATTCCGGCGAATGATATCATTGTTGCAGTAAAAATTAGTATACTTAATATGTGGACTGACCAGTGGAGACAAATGGATTTAGGTGACAAGTTACGCTTAATCAAAGGTGAAGTAAAATCATGGAATAGTTCAAGGAGAGAGTCGAGACGTGAGGAAGTTATTCTGACCAGGTTGAGGATCGGACATACCCGAATTACCCATGGTTACCTAATGTCACGGGATCCTCCCACTATGTGCCAAATATGTGAGGCTAACGGTGAAGGACATCCTAATAGATTGCAGAGGTTTCCAACAGGAGAGAAACAAACTTGACCTACCAACAGACTTGACGGAACTACTTAAAAATAATTTGCAACACATAGCAAACTTATTTCTTTTTCTAAAAAATATAAATATTCTAGATAAGATTTAAATTCATAGAAAACTAATACCATATTCGATAATATGATTTATTGTTACATTTATTACAAATCTCTAATTACGCAAATCTAACTATCACCGTGCTATTGAATTAAACCATATATATTCTTTTTATAACCAAATCTTACTCAAACATTCAAGAATTATCTGAATAATTAGCTGTGGCATCTTGTGCCAATTCTAATACTGACAAATCACAGCCTAGTACGGTCGGGTCCTCTCTTCTCGTGGTCGCATGTCCTCGGTTACTCCCGACTCTCTGGACCGTCGTTTAGGTCCCGGGCTCTGGATAGACGCGAGCACTCTGGTTGGCAGGGGGTGTACGCATCTCACCTGTAGAGCTACGAAACTACTTAGAACGCATAACATAGCAAAGAGAGCAGCCGGGCGTGGCCGTGGCAGAGATCGGGGGGTGGGGCTTTGGCCTTCTCTTGGACAGGGAACTTGACTGAACAAACCTTACAATACGACTGATATCATATATTACATTAAGTCACGCGCTCATATACTAAGAACTGCTAAAAGAAAAATGGTGTAATGATATCATAGTATACTTAAGACTGAAGATTAAAAGTATTTACAGTAGAATAATAATAAAAAAAAAAAGATTAAAATTTAAAAGAGCTCTTGTCCTAATAATGTTTTTTTGTATCAATTATATAACTGTATAATAAAATGAATTATAAAAATTTGAAAAAAAATATCTATCTTACATAACATTAAATTGTCTACAACGATGATAGACAATAGTAATTGAGGCAATAATGACCCTCAGTGGTTGCCATGCCTTTAATAATAAAAAAACCAAAAAAAAAACCATTATGATCATGATTTATTATTCTCTCAGACTTCCTCATAATTTTATTTGTTCTTCTACAGATGGAAATTCAGTTTTTGAAATAAGGAATCTAGAGATTTCTTTTGATCAATCAAACTTACAAAGAATTTTCGAATTCTATTTTAATATATCGTGGAGATTATAGGGTTTTAAAAGACCTTGTTATCTTTTCATTTAGAAATAGAACTGAATAGTTCTTTTTTTTTAAATCTTATTAATTATTAGATCCTATTAATAAATACTATTTAATAAATTTTTATTCGTGTCGAAGTATTACACTTAGCAACTTATATTTAGGGCGGTCATGGAGATACATGAATTATACTATTTATGAACTACTCAATTCAAGGTTGGTTGGATTTTTATTTTGAGGATTGCAAGTTTCAATGCTGATGTATTTTGATATGTGGTGAGTCTATTGTAATTTTTGAATACTAAGTAAAATTTGTTTACTGATGTTAATTTAAAATCCATCCAATTTGATCAGAAATATTTACTTTAAAATATAATACATATATCTCTTGTTGAAACAAACATGATAACATGCCAATCATTTTGCTTCCTCATAAAATTTCTCTCTTAGTAGTATATTAAGTTCCATAAAACTTAAAATACTATTAACAGAGAAATATAATTAATGGATAAAATTCGAAAAGTTATGCAGTGTTTTCATCAGTGATCGTCAAATCACTTAATTTTTTTTCATTTTTAAAATTACCTTTTAAAATGCTGATTACCCAAAGGCTACATCATGTGTGTGTTTAACAAGCATGCTACAGGATGTTTTTATATGTGTTTAGTTTGATGATTATGTGTTAATGGAACTCTCTTATTTGCCTTCTATTTCTTAAATTACTTCAGACTACTTCCTCTAAGTTGTGCTATTTGAAATGAATAACCTTCTATAAGTGTTGCCTGCTCTAGTATGATTTCGGCCTTCTATCCACTCACTTTTGGCATGTTGAATGGCCTCTTGTTATTTATGTGTTCTTTATGAGTATTTGTTTATGGCAGACGTAGTTAATTGCCTCATGAAATAGTTTCGTTGTACATAATACTCATGTAACCTTAAAAAATTAAATTTATTACTTTTTGCTCAAAGAAATGTTCATTTTTGAAGTTCATAGTGTCTCATCAGTTTAGAGGCCCCACTTTACAATTGAATGGATCCAAAGAGTCATTTCATTCTATTACAACAGTGCAAAATTTACTTAGACATCAACATGCCAAAAGTAAGTACTACTTATAAAAAATTTTTCATGATAAGTAGAATCTTATTCTTGATAAATGGTAACAATGGTATATAAATGGTAATAAATTAACAATATAAGTCTTGCGTAGAGAATTTGATGTGATTACTTTTAGTGGAAAGGGGGAGAGTGGAAGAATGGCAAAGGAAAGCTATCAATAATCATCCGCTATGCAAGCAGTTACAAATTTTTATTGACCTTTTGAAGAGGAAGCCCTTCAATTTATAAAACGCTTGTCAATTATCTTAGTTATAAAAATTTGTTCATATGATTTCTATATTTATTGCTATAGTATTGCAATTTCATCTGTAACTTTCCTAACACAGGTATCTGATTTAAATTTAATTTAGCTAAAGTTTTTATCTGTCACAGCTCTATGCAAGACTGACTAGGCAGATTGAAATAAGTATAGTTTATTAAGGTTTAGTAAATTTGATATGTGGCAGTTATACATGCGAATCTCACAAAAACAGGGAGATTTAAAGTATTTCCTAATATAGTAATTTTGATTTAAAAAAGGAAAGTATTTTAATTAAACTAATATATATTGAGAAAATAGAAGATTTTCATGATATTTCATCTGAATATATACATGTATAAAGTTTAATTGATTTTTTTTTACCTTGTAAATATGTTTTAACATAGGATTATTTTCGCATACTGATAATGTGTAGTATTTTTGGTTTAAAATATAAAACAATGGTTATATATTCATTTATGCTAATGCATTAGTTATTATTGCCATACATCAGGGTCTTTTTTTACTTCTAGAATTTTATGAAATGACCTAAATAAATCTTCCATTTATAATGATTAAACCTATTGTATTTTACATCATTGTAGTTATTTAAATCAAACCTTTATATGGTTAAAATATTATTTTAGTTTTAGTATAAAAATCTAACCAGTTCAAAGCTTCTCGGCTTTCTGATATTTATATTTTTAATTCTGTAATTGAAGGATTGTTTACAATATTCTTTAAATTTAAATGAATTGATTTTAAAAAATATATATAGAAGCTTCTTGTTTTACTTTCAAATTGAATAGTTCAAAATTATTTGATTTAGCATAAATATTTCTTTATTTTGCAGAATAAAATATTTTCTTTTAAAAGTTATTCAACAGTTTATTAAATCTAAAATACTATCCTCAATTTTAATTATTTTTATTCTGAATTTATTTCAAGAGCATACTTTTCTNTATATATGTAATATCGAAAATTTTATACTAAAAGAAAATTGGGCATGTAAATATGAATAAAATCTATTTTTTAGTCATTTTTAACAAGGAAATTCTCCTAATAATCATTTAGGAGTGAATAAGTTTTTTGAATTATCAAATTTCAGATTAAACCATTTTAATATCTAAAATTATTCTATTGTACTGTAGAAGCATGATATATTGTAACCAATGCCACGACTTGGATGGATTTATCGAATAGAATTGATTAAAATTTAAGTGGTATGGTTTATTTATGTGACTATGAGACTTAGATATACATTTATGTTTGTCTACAGAGATTAATTAAACAGAAACTTTTTTTTTTAAACCCCAACACTGTGGGAAAAGTAATAAAATATACGTTATTATAATATTATATTACATCGAATATAGTTATAATTATTATAAATACAAGTGATTTTTTTGCTTATTTTATATCTAGCAAACTACTCATTTGGTGGGCAATTTGAGAAGATATTTCATTATCAATTTTTAGTTATAGTTATTATATTCTTTACGTTTTATGTATGATTTTTCAAAATGATTCAAATTTTGTCAAGCTTGAGTGAGTAAATGGTTACAAATAAGAAGCTTATTCAAAAATAAAATACACCAAAAAAATTGCTTTAATTTTAATACTCTTACCCTTTTGGTGTATAAAAAGTACTTAGCACTTTTTTATTACAAATTTAAACTTACAAAAATTAAAAATTTATTAAATAATAGTACAAAAGGATTCCACTATTGCTTATACTACTGCTACTATACTACCACAATCAATAATGAGAAAATAAGTTCCTTGTATAGGGACTGATTTGTGAATTGTGGATCCTTCCTTACGCAGGTATGAATGGAGTTTCTGTGCTGAGAGGAGGCTGCACTCGAGGGAGCAGAGGAGTTCTTGTACCATCATCCAGAGCAGGTGCAGCAAGAGCAGCGGCCATCTTGCTAATATCATGCCACCTGTCACCGTCTCACGGTAACCGAAGAGGTCTATAATCATTCAAAACACTCCGTTTACACATCTCATGGGATTGTTTATCAAAGGAAATTATTTTCATTAAAGAACAAAGCACTTTTTAAAAATATGAAAAAATTGCAGAATTTAAAAATAACCCAAAAGTACTTTTGGGACAAAGATAATATTTTTAATGGAGCTTTTATCATTAAATTAACTTTAAAATAACTAGTTGTTTTCATTAAAAAAATATTAATAAAAAGTTATTAATTTATCATGCAGTTAAATATGTATATAATGTTCACTAATACTGTAGGGTATTTTAATATCTTGTGGAAGATAGATTTTAATTTTACTGAGTTTGTGCCTGATTCCTCATAATAATACCTTATCATATTACAAATACTAGGCATTTATTAATCATTGTATCAGCTAAGTAAATTAATCCAACGAAGAAGACTCCTTGAAAAGATTTAATGACAAAATAAAAATAGGGTGAGTGTACTGCACAACTTTTCTACCAAAACTCTTAGTGTACTTCTAAAATCTCAATGTGATCTTCTAACCAAACAAGTATATTTATATTGGGTTCATAATAAATAACACAAGAACACAATTGTCAAACTTTGCTTGGCACTACTGGAGGTTTTAAAGATTTACTTTAATATTTATGATCTACTTGATTGATAAAAGCCATCCTGTAGTCTTCCTTTGAAATATCTTTCAATTACATTGTATGGAAATAAATAAAATAAATAAGTCTATAAAGAATAAAACATTTTTTAAATTTCAAAAATTACAATAAGAAAAGGTATAATTGGCGTTTGAGAATTTCGTTTAAAAGTTTTGAGTCAAATTTTTCCATGATATTTCAATTGAATAAAATTTGGTTTATATAAGTCAATTAGTCTAAAATTCATATGACACTCATTGTGAAAAACATGAGGGCACAAGTTCTCTTGCACGCCCACTCTCACGTTATTCTTAATAATACTTTTTCTTGTTTATTAACTCTCAAATATTTATTGCATTAAAAATATGGAAAAAAAATTTCAACAAATTTCAAATATACTTTTAGCATAAATTTTACATTAGATTTTTCTTTGATTCCTGGTCAAAGTCCAATTATAAGTAAACTTCTAGCTTTTGAGATTACATTTTTTAATAAATATCGTGACATAGGATAGTGCGAGAGTGGGAGAATAGATATTGGCATTTTATACAAATAAAGTTAAGCCTTATACTAATTAAGCTTTGCTAGCTTTTATTAGTCACTGTTTGGATTGTTATTTCTTCAATCTTTCCTATTATTATTTGAGGGTTCCCGAGCCTTTGGAATAAACCATTTCAGTAACAAAATACAGTAACACTAAAATGATGTTGCCTTGGCTCAACAACAGATTTAGAAGATTATAATGAAGGTTGACTATAGTAAATTTATCATTGGTAATCTATCCAACCTACAGTTATAGAGTTAGCTTAGCTAAAATATACTTGAATTTAACTGCATTGATAAATTAAGTTGTTTTGAATTTTAGTTCAATTAATTTTTTACATTTTTATTTCTAAATTTAGACTACTTCTAAGCTTTCAATTTGTTTAATTTATGAAATTTTTAACTTGGAAGGTCAAGAATTTCCACTATATATCTCTAATATTTAGAAAAGGAGACTGTGAAAATTGAAGACAGGTTCATGAAGACAGCAAGGTGGTCGCGGTGAGGCCCAGTCTTTAGCAAAGCAAACAAAATAAATAAATAGTCTGCATACACTTGATTAAAAATTAACACTTACGTAGACTAGAGGTGTACATTAATTTTTTTAAAAAGTCATTATCCAGTTCATGATACAGTGATGAATAAATCAATATTTATTAGGCTCAATTCAAATTTTATTTATGAATAAATTGTTTCCTAAAATATAATCTAATAAATTTAGTCTTGAATTAATTAAAGCTCATTAATTAATTATTTTATTTATCAAGTGTGATAATTATACATAAACGCTTGTATATATTCATAGTGTGTATGTATATAAATATGCCCCTTGCCCTATTATATGGTGAAGTTGGTTCATATGTTTAGTGAGGTGCCTTGTTCTGTACTACAGTACATTTTTTGGAAAGGGAAATCTATGCAAATTTAAAATGATCTGTATCTAAATTAAGTAATTAAAAAGAGAATGTTATTTGAAAATATTGGCTTATTATTATTGATCTACCAAATACTCTTTTCCGCTTATGTTTCATTGACTTAAAGTACTTAGGAGCTTAAGTTTTTCTATCGCTTCTTTTTGAATAATATATAGACAGTACATAAATTCTTTAGATGCTACATTTTAAAATTTCTATTGGACATATAATTTGATCATTATACATGTATATGAAGCCAAATTAACATTTAAATGTAGCTTTCTTTCAAAAAATTCTATGAACTAAGAAAACTATAGAAACCAATCCGAAACACTTTACCACAAATTTTTAATTTGAAAAATGTTTTATTTTAAAATTTTATATTTATATTGGTGAAAAAAAAAAAAGAAGTTTTAATCCAACCTATTTAAACTATTTCTGTAATTTTATAAAATACATTTTGTGTATGTTGACAAACCTCCACTGATATGTATAAGTTCTTCGTTATTATTTTATATCTTAACTACATGAAATATATCAAAGACTAGGCCATGGTGGGACTCGAACCTGTTTTCTGATCACTTGCCAGATGTGCTTACTTATGCACAACGTGGACCTGAAACTTCTCCATAGAAGTCTCCTAGCCTCCAAGCAGATTGAAAGTAGTCATGTTTTTTGTGATCATACCAGTGGTACCACACCAGAGAACTTTTAATAATTATTCAGATCCCTATAATATGATATGTAATTATTATTTTCAAAGAAAAATTAATTCACACACCTGAGAGGCTAGGAGACCCATAGGCTAGGGAGTTTTTTTTTCTTTTTGGGGGGGGGGAGAGGGCCCAAGTAATGTAGAGATCAGCATCTCTGGCAAGTGATAAAAAAAAAGCGGGTTCAAGTCCCACCATGGCCTACTCTTTTTTTATTTAAAAATGATAATTGTAAATTTTGATTTTTCTTATTTGCATTAGATAATAAATTTTTAAAATTTTTATATAAAACATTGAATAAAATTCAAATTAAAAGTCTACTCATAATTTATAAACAAATTTGATCTCATTTTTTAGTCAGAGTTTAAGTCTGAGTAGCTTGTGTTACCTCCAAAAAAGCTTACTTCGCATTACTTGGTACTTCATTCTTTTTCTTCTTACTACTCTTTGTTGCCTGAGAACTGCTGACGTTATACTCTTGATGTGACTGACTCCTAATTGTTTAAAAAATTTGAATAGTTTTCACTGAAAGACTTAGGAAGACATATTGCATCTTAATTAAGTTTTATTTCAACGTAATTGAATTATTTGATTAAATTTAAATAAATTTAATTATTTTGAGGTAGTCATCAGATGATAGAAATCATGAGTAAGCCTTTAAAAACATTTCTTTTTTTATTTAAAGTGAAATAAATAGAATACTAATGCAGCAGAGCAGTGAGAGAATTTAAAAATTTTAAAATGTTCAAAAGGAGAGTTTGTTGACCGTAGATATTATTCTAAGATGATTATAGTTGGGGTTCGGTCGAGGTAGATCCAAAAAAACATAAATTAAAAAATGTATTTTTTTAATAAAGGATTATCTGCCAACGTTTCGGCTTACATTGTAAGCCATCTTCAGGGCTGTAGAAATACAATGTCATGAGAATACAGTAATATTTGAAATTAGTATAATAGAGAATTATAATATAATGTGATATCAAGAGTATGAAAGTAGAAAACTGTGTAAGACAATTAAAAGTTTATGAAAACAATATTGAAAAAAGAACCAATTTGAAAAAAACATGCAAACCAACAACTAATTGACAAGAAACAATTGAAATATCATTAAAGCAGTAATTTGCCACACCTACCTATCATGAAGATGAGAGAGGACGTCCTGTCCCTAAGTTCACATTTCCATGACTGAACATTATGAATTTGTTTTGAGTTATGAAATGGAAAGGGGAGTGGGGGTAGCAGGTACAAGGCAGGCGGAAGGTGTAAATGGAAAGCGGCCTGTTGCAAGAGAGGGCAATAAAAGGACAAAGGAAAAAAAGGGAAGGGTATTATTGGGAATAAGTGACTTTGGAACTGAGAAAAATGTTTTGACAGGTTTATTGAGACGGAGGGTTGTTGGTTTTTAAAATGTTAAAAATGTTAGAATAAGTTGAGGAAATTTGTTCTATGTCTGTTCTGTCGTTAACTGGATAGTGTTGTAAGTTGATGTGAACGGTTTCAGACAAAAGACGTTTGTGTTGGTAGGGTTCAGTGGAAAGAATGGTTAAGCTGTCGAAGTCAAATGTGTGTGCTTCATGAAAAACATGTTTGGTGAGGGCAGTTTTTATTAGTTTATTCTTGATGTCATTTTTATGGTTATTAATTCTGCGGGAAATCGGGTTTTTTGTTTGTCCAATGTAAGAACCTTGGCAATGCGGTGTGGAACAGGGAATTTTATAGACGACATTAGTTCTGTTAGGAAGGGGGATGGGGTCTTTGAGGATGGTGTAAATAGATTTTAACTTGTTATTGGTGGAAAAAGAAAGCTTGAGGTTAGGAAAAGTTTTTCTGAGAGATTTCTTAATATTTTCAGACAGTTTTGGAATATAAGGAAGAGAACGGAAAACAAGGTCGTTATTTTGGGGGAGGGGGATAGTTGGAGAAGAGGAAATAAAAACTTCCTTAACAAGTTTTTTAATGGTGTGAGTAGGAAAACCATTGGACAGGAGGATGTTAGTAACACGTTTAATATTTTTTCTGTGGAAAATCTTGTCAGAGAGTGTTAGTGATCTGTAGATGAGGTTTTTGGCCACATTAATTTTTTGATGATGAGGGTGAGATGAGTTAAAATGGAGGAGACGACCTGAGTATGTGTGCTTAGTATACCAGTCAGTGGAGATGGAGCCATTGGTGTTTCGGATGATAAGGGTGTCAAGAAAATGTAAGCCGAAACGTTGGCAGATAATCCTTTATTAAAAAAATACATTTTTTAATTTGTGTTTTTTCGGATCTACCTCGACCGAACCCCAACTATAATCATCTTAGTTTAAAAATTGTATTTCTCAAATCACTACAAAATATACTTAGAGAAGATTTAAGATGTAATAAGAGAAAAAATAAGCAGCAAAATAATTGAGATTTCTATGGAAATCAAAGAAAAGAAATTAATAAAATGTTAGGGTGAGGCAATTTAAATGAAGAGAAGGATGAAACATGGAAATAGTAGATAATACGAGACTGGGATGCTTATTAAGAAAGAAATATTTCCTAAAGAGCTTAAAGTTTTGTTTAAGAATTAGATGAAAACTACAGGAAGAATATTTAGAAATTCTGGTGAAAAATCAAGGCAATTTATGGAAAAAGATGTCAGCCCATTGCAATGTGAAAAGTAAGGAAGAGGAATTATTTCCAATTTTCACAAAAGAGATAGGCATTCCTGGAAGATGGAGTCAATGTTATATCAAGGCATTTGCCTGTCAGTTTTCACAAATACTCAGGAATGTACAAGATCAAGAGGATGAAGCTGTTGATTCGCAGAAGAGGGAGTAGAGGCAGCTATCAAAATGTGAAGATTATGATGGCTGTGACTAGGTGGTAATTGAAAAACCTTAACTGGCACATGGCATGTAAAAATGGACCAGAGGCATTGAGGATGTGGCTAGTGAAAAGACAAGGAGGAGAAGAGTTCCATGGTGGAATGGTAGCTCAAATAAAATTTAGGGGCTACACACAGAGCTTGGCAAATATAATAGCAAGAACGAAACAATGTAAAGAAATATTAAATGAGACTGGTTTACTTTGAAATGGGAAGAAACTTCAAGATGGAAATAATATGAACTAAAAACCATTCTTGGAGGCAAGTTCTAGAGAAGCACAGGAGCCCAATAATTTGCCAAAGAGGTAGTTCCTGTGCTTAGAAGGATAAAGCCACTCTAACTCAGCCAGTATGCGTGTCAGGAGAGAATCTCTGTGAGAGCCAAATCTAAATCTAATGAAACTATTTATTGCACAATTCAACTTGCTCCTGGACTCTACTGTGATTCCACTATAAACTACACAGCCATAGAAAGAAGCGGAGTAAAATGATGGATGAAACTAAGAGTTTATCACATGCAGGAAGATATTATGAAGCGGTTAATAACAGATAAAAAATTAACATTAAGTGATTTGGAAAATGTGAGATTTTCAGGATAGGGATTGATCAATAATTATTATCACTCAAAGGTTTTTTACTGCAGGAGGAAATGAAATGGGAATTCAATTTATAGTGAGTGATGAGCAAGGAAGGAGGCAAGGTAGGACATGATTGGAATAAATTAAAAGGACCTTGGTTTTCTTTCAGGCTTAGTTTATTGTTTATGGCCCAGTTGAATATGCTATTGAGATTTTCCTGTTAGGAAACGTACTTTATAAAGGGGAAATGATATATTTGGGAATCATTTGAATAGAGGTGTTAGGAACAATACTCTTTACATTTAAATACTCATGTGCAAGGGAAATTATGAAATTCATAGTATGTGAGAATGTTAAACAACATATTCACCATTAAATTAAAATGAGCTGTATGAAAACTACAAAAATAAAAATAAAAGTAAAGAAAGTACATGTTGGTATCATTTATTATATGCTTTTAAAACCAATTGAGATCTTACTAATAATATAGTAGAGGGAAGGAACTGGTTATTATCAGAAGTTAGAGGATAAAATTAAGTATTTTTATAAATTAAATATATATTAGCATTTATTAATGTCATCGCTGTTATATAAATATTGATTTAGAAGTCAATGTAATATTTCCTAATAATATAAATCCTAAATTAATTGTGTAATCATAATAAAATTTATATTTTTAAGATACTATTATTCATTTAATTACTGATCATGAACTGGAACATAGAATTTTACAAAATTTAATATATTTACATACTGGAAGAAAAGTTCCTTCAGTCAGTAGTATAAAGTTGTTGATGATCACTTATCAGCTTTCAGTAGAAATGTAGCTTGTAACAGTTATTTTATTGTAGTTATGCAATATTGTTTCTCGTTAATGTTTTAGATACTTAAAATAGTTTAAGAATTTAAATGAAAGAAGACGAAGCAATTAGTTTCAGCTAGCAATTCAAAAATAATTTATTGAATACCAAGATATAGAAACTTATAACACTATATTTCCATTTGTGAGGGTGGGGTATCACTTTCCAAAATTTTATAATACAGAGAGAATAAATAATAGTTATAAAAAAAAATTGAAAAAAACTTTTTGCAGTATCTGGGCTCCACTTGATTCATTTTTATAAAATTTTTAAATTTACCAAAATCGCCTAATGCTAGGCGAATAATATGTAACAAGAATCTGTTGCTGACAAAATTAAAGAATTAACTATGTTATGTTACAGAAATTAACACAAAACTATTGACGGCTCAACATAAATAAATAGTTGTTTAGTTTTCTGTACATTTTGCATAAGTTAACAAGTCTGTACATCTACTTAGAGTAGCTACAGACTGATTACGTAGTAAATTGTTTATTAGAGTTACTTAGTGTAAATATTTTATAAAGAAAATACATAATTATTCATATTTAAAGAACCCAGAATTTCCTAGAAAAAAAAATAAAACAAACAAAAAGCTGCATTATGTTGGCTATCAATGATACACTGACCTTCAATGCTAGTAAATTTCTAAACAGAAATTGATTTCAAATTTCTAATTTCTGGCAAGCAATTGATTTCTGAAACTTTCTATACTTTAGGGTTTTTTTTATTACTATTTTACTTATTAGGAATTAAGAGCTTTGATTTTTACAACTCGTAGCCAAGTATAGTTGATTAATAATTAATGAATAGTTGATAGTTAAAAAAAATCCCTTTTAAGTATGAATTATTGCTTTACAATGGTCTATTATATTTTGCATAAGTAAAAATTGAGTAAATAAGTAATATGACCCAGTTTCCCAAAAGAATAGTAAGTTCTCGTCCAGAAATCCCTCTATAAAAAAGAGATAGTAAAGAAATAATTAGTTAAAATAATTATTACTAAAATAAAATTTTTTTTTTATTATGAAAAAGCAGAAAAAAATTAAAAGTAACCCATTTCCATCATTTTTTGAAAGCATTACTCATGGCCATAAAATTAATTTGGTTATAAATTATAGTTATTGGTCTAATAAATCATTACTCTTTGAGTAACTTAATCTAAAATTTGCAGCTACATAATATGCAATTTCCAAACAAAATATGCAAGGCTTCAGCTTCAGAAAAAAACAAAATATACAAACTGGAATATAGTGGATTTAAATTAACATATACAAGTTCAATAAAAAAAAAAAAAAAAAAANAAAAAAAAAAAAGGTAAAGTTGCATTCGAAGGTTACTTTGCATATTTCATTGTATGTTGGCTTAGAAAATAAAATATTTATTTATGAATGTAGACTAAAATTACTCAGCATATTCATTTTTATAACTATAATGAAATATCTTATAAAATTATTAGCATTGGTTAAAATTCATTTTGATGGTTAATATCTTTTCAAAGTATTAGTTTAGGAAAATAACATGTGGTGACCAGATCCTGTAAGTTTTCACTTTTAACAAAACTGAGAGCATGTATTCACACTAAAACACTTGTAGGCATCTACAAACTCATATATGCATATTCACTGCTGCTTGGTTTGTGCAATCCGTGAGAAATGCTGTTTCATGTTGCCTGCTTAATAAATTACTTATTTGATGTATGTTCCTTATTGATGTTCCCTATCTATTCCTTAGAATTTGTTTTTTTTTTCTTGTAAATAATTATTCTTTTGTTTTTCACACTAAGCGAAAAAAAAAAAAATTGATTTTCTTACATTCTTACTAAAATTGAAATTCTATATTTATTCTTAATACTTTCTCCATTGTTTAAATTAAATTTAGTGATGCTTATAAAATAATTTTATTATACTGTATTCTAACATTCAAGTTTGATAATAAATGCTTATTGGCCCAAAAGGTAAATTTTATTTATAAAATGAAATAAATTCATTGTTTTATTTATAGTTTCAAATTCATTGATTTTCAAACAGTTATAATTGTAAGAGAATATAATAAACTGGATTAGATTTAAAATGTAAGAATCAAAGAAATTAGACCTACAAACCATTATTTTTGGAGTATTTTTGAAACATCTTCCATAAATAATTCTTTGAAAATGAATAAAATATAGCACTTTTCCTGAGTATGCACCATTTTTTTATTGACCTGCTTTTATAATAATTTTGCATTGAAATATGTTAGTATATATTTTTCTTTCTTGAAATATCTTTGTCTCCCTACTAGTCCTTTTAGAAAATTTCCTCCAAGGAAATCAAGCAATTCTTGGTGGTCCCAAGATGGGACTTGAAAATTATTTCAGATCTTCACTGATTCTTGCATAGAAAAAACTAAAAATATAGTTAAATTTTATATTAATATATTTGTATGTGTGTGTCTTTAAGTGCTCTAGCAATTATTAAAATAAAGAGACAAAATTTCTTATTCAAGCTTCTTTTTTTTAATTGTTAGATAAGTTTGTTAATAACCTACAAAAAAAAATGTAATTTTCTAATATTTATATTCTACAAATTTTAATAAAAAATGCAAACTATGGTGGTTTTTTAAGACTGTAACTTAATGAGGTGGGTGGGCTCCTTAATTTTAAAATATAAAAATAAAAGTCAGAATTAAGGTTTCTATTGCAAATGGTGAAATAAATACATTTTTGTCTGAAATCGGATAAGGGAGAGAAAGGGTGTAGAGAGAGAAAAAAATTTTTTTTAGTATTATACAAATTTTTTTGAAAATTATAGATGTAAGATTTAATTCTATAACATTTATGTTCTATGAAAGTTTTATAAAGATGATATTCAATTTTAGTTTGATAGATATTTAATATATTTAACTATAAAGTGTGGGGGTGCTTCCCTCACTCTGCCCCCCCCCCCCCAAA
>KZ806992.1:20068-40715 GCA_000696205.2 Oncopeltus fasciatus
CAAGCAATTATGGAAACCCCCCCCCCCCCCAAAGAAAGCCCAACATACTTGCCTCGCTCTTGTTTCCTTGATAAACATATTATATTGATTCTTGGGTCCTCATATTGCAGCAAAGAGACAGGCAACCAAGAGACACCACAGACATTGGTTAAAACTCACAGATAAACATTCAAAATTATCCCTCTCAATGAATTATTTAAATTAATTAAAAGGCTGATTCTAACTAAATGCTAATATTTCACCTTTAAAAAAAAAAAAATTTTAATAGGAATATAACTGAGGTAAATGCGTTTTTGTTTTTATAAGAATAGCGTTATATTTATTTTAATTAATGAAAGATGAAAATTTATTTTATTATTAAGGGAAACAGTTTCCCTTGAGAATAATTGAAATTAGCACAATACAATATTCAAAGTAAAATACAAAAATGAAAAATAAACCGAAATTAAAATAAATGATTGAAGTAACAAGTACAAGTTAAAATAATGTCACTTTCAAAATAATAAAAGAGGTATAAAATAATACGAATAAAATATAATAAATTTTGCTGCATATTCATAGTTTGCAGACATGTAGAAGAAAACAAAGAACGACATTGTTGAAGTTCGAGAATAACAATAATTGCAAAACTACTGAAAAGAACGATGATGATTATGATAATAGTAATAATGATAATAATATTAGTAATAATACCTAATAAGAATTATAATAATAACAACAAATAATAATAATAATGTAAGCTAAAAATAGAGATCAGTTACAAGGCTCTATGGAAGCGGTTTATTGAAGAAGTTCATATGGGGGTTTGGGTTCCGAAAATGCCCATTATTGAGTACTTTAGGGGAATGAGAATATTAAGCTCGATGATCACACGATCATAACTAATTTTGGACCAACCGAAAGCTGTAAGTATCTGGGTATTATTCAATTGCTTAAAAATAAGAAATTTACCAGGGAGCAGTTTATAAAAATTTTTAAATTTCGGGCGTGAACTATTCTTAAGACCTATCTGAGTGCAGGAAATAAAGTGAAGGCCTTGAAGGCTGTACCCGCACTTTCATTCTCTTTTTGTGTACTGACCCCTGGCCTTAAACTGAAGTGGAAGCGAAATATCACTTTGTAAGGACAAAGATGACGGCTTATAGAACGTATCATCCGAATTCGTCAACAGCTATATTACCCGCGGCAAAAACACATACAGCAAAAGAGACAATACCTAAACACCAAACCTCTTCCCATCTATATACATACTCTTATACTATACAAAAGACTAGGCAGAACCATATGGCAGAGAGCACGACACTCATCCGACCAACAAGCATATAACATACTGAGCTGTTTACTGACACGGGAACTCAGATCTTTTGACAACAAAGAATTCAACAATCAACTCTCCTCACTCACAGCAGAAGACAGTCCCTATGGACTGCCACCAGAAAAATCCTAAAATATCATTCTCCCATCTCTCCTTTAGACCGCGATGATGGCACCTGGACAGAGTCCGATGCAGACATAGCTGAGGTCTTTGCCCTTCATCTTCAGCAAACTTCCACTCCTCACCCTGACCCAGAAAACCATTCTAAGAGCACGGAAGTAGAAGAATTCCTTGACTCCCCTCTTTCTATGTCTCCACCTCCTAAAGCCGTCACCCCTTCTGAGGTCCAATATATCCTTTTCCACTTGCCTAAACGCAAGTCTCTCGAGTATGATCCTATTATAGCCCTTTATTAAGTATGGACTTCACATCCTGTACACTGCCGATATCCCCTCTCTTCCTAACACGCTACTTGAAACCTTTGAGGATAACCAAGCAACCCGTTCTTCCGATTCTGACTCACTTACTGCCAGGAAAAATCTCCAACGGTATCTCAAGGACATATATCGATGGTGCCAGAGCTGGCGCATTAAGGTCAACGAAGGGAATTGCTGTAATGTTACGTTCACATTAAGGATGAAACAACCTGATATTTTACTTTAATGATATTCCTACCCCAACTTCCCGACAGAAGACTCCCCGATTAACATAGAACACACATATAAAAATCAAAAGACAGGAACTAAATAGGAGATTTGGACAACTTTACGAACTGTTGAACCGCAAGTCAACTTTAACTGTGATTAACAAACTCACCCTTTTATAAGATGTTACTGAGACCTATCTGGACTTATGGAGTTGAACTGTGGGGGAATGCTAAACCATACAACATCCAAAGAATACAATCCTTCCAATCCAAAACAAAATACTCAGAATCATAGTTGATGCACCCTATTACGTCGCAAACTTCTTACTCTACAATGACCTTGAAATCCTTTTTGTTAAAGACGTCATCACAACCCATTTTAATAAATTCCACTCTGACCTTCCCATGCATGCCAATCCTTTAGCCTAAATAATCATCAAGTATAACCCACCACGTCGCCTAAATAGGAAATGGCCGCGTGGCCTCCTGACTGCCAAAACTTTGTTATAATAATATGAAAAAACAAATGACCTGAAAATATTGTAAATAGTGATTTAGCAGTACTGTGATTGGGCAGCTATGCTTGTTGTGTACATCAAGCGAAGTACAAACTAATTAAAATATGTATTTATGTTATTAATGCACTAGCTCATTAAAAGGTGCACAACAAGTGGAGAATGTAATAAATAATCAAGTTCTTATTAATAAAATAAAAAATAAAATAGTGAGTATCGCTTATTCAATGACGACTTAAACTCTAGCCAATCTTCCTTGGCTGCAAGGAATTTCGCCTCAAAGTGACCGATTTTCTGATCACTGACGGTATCCATCTTCACATTGCTGACACCAATTATGTTTCGTTTGAGGTATCTCCTCTTCCGCTGAATAGAATTAATTTGGTTAGTGTAGTCAACAGAATTTTACTTACTACCTTCTACCATTAAAAAAAAAATTGTCAAATTTAAATTTAACAGCCTACCAGAATGAGAGAGAGAAAGAGCAGTTAATGGAAAATCTGACCTCAGCAGTTAATGAAAAAAATAAAAATAAACAACAATAACAAAAACTAACAGCCGATCAATGTTCATAATACACAAATACTGCGGCAGAGATGTGATACTAATCGAATACAGGCATGGTTGGACCCTAGAAAATCATTAAACAATACAAAAAAAGAAAAGAAAAAGTAAAACTTAACATAAGATAAGGTGATGTCACGGGGAACGTAACTAGAAGGCGTGACGTCAAGAGAGCGGAACCACTAGGACGAGATAAAGAGAATCTATAGGAGATAATCAATTATCATAACCTATATAACTGTAGCTTACCAGTTTCTAGAATGCCGGGCTAGTGTTCGTAGCTGCCCGCGTTGCAAAACTACATGTGTTTTTATAAATCAGTATATTATTTGAGTTGTTATTGTTTAGTTACATAATGGACTTTAAATCAACTGTTATACCTGTCTGAAATATGTTGAAGCATCTATTAAATATATTTTGCGAGAATAAAAAATATGTATCCAAATAAATGTGTTTTAAATAATCTCCACCTTAATTTTATTACAATAAATAACACGAAGAGAAGACAAGTTAATAGCTCAAAATAGAACAGGTAATTCACAAAATATTCTATAAGTTGGGCTTGAAACTCTCATAGAATGGAATTTCATCATTTGTTGTATATTGAACCTCTAACATTTAAATCTAATGAAGTGGAATTAATTTACTTGAATTTTTACCATAAAAATAGTTACTTTACTGAATTTTGAAGTGAGTTACACGTACATTTCAATAGAAATAAGTCTGAAAAAAATTTGATACACACACAAGTGAGAAAATTAAATATAAATTTTCTCAGAACAGTTCATTAATTAAACTTCATTATAAACTAATTTATATTAATTAATTGTTCATGTAGAGAGAATGAAATAAATAATATAACCAGTATTACAATGTATTCCAATATAAACATATGCCTAACATTTAATTAGAATGCATCATATGCATTTATCACTTGTTGTCATATAATTACAGTGGAAAAAAAAAGTTATTAGTTTGTATTTCTCAAACTCTGCTCATATTCATTCATAAAATAATTTCGTAAGGTTTGGATAGTATAATCATCACTGTTTGGTAATTAAAATTTTAATAACCCAAAATTCTTGCTATGTATTAAGTTCCAGTTAATGTTTACAATGATTTATTTTAAACATCCGACCTAGAGGATCAAAAACTGTTTGATGTATGCACCAGTTCTTTTTAAAATACTCACACTTAACATTTCAGTTTTCACTCAGTAACAAATTTAATCTTTCAAATTATATTTAAAAGCAACATACCAAATTTCATTTAAATAATACGGCTTCTAGACCATTAAGTTAAAAATATATAGTTCTGTTAAAAACCTCAACTACTTATATTTTTTTATATTTCACTATGTAACTCCTTAAGTATATATTTTATCAGTTAACTATTCTGTGTTGAATTTAATTATTCTAAATTAAATAATATAATTAGGTCAATAAAACTTTTTTCGACCACTTGACATTGCTAATAATCCCCCTCTCATATTAATCCGATTTTGCTCAATAACAAACTTAGTTATAAGACGGATGTTATTAGGAAAATCTGAAAACTGGGCTGCAGATCATTGACACACNCAATTAGAAACTCAGTGGAGGGGGCACTGAGTGGGGGCCGCGGGTCAAGAAAATATTTTGAGGGACTCAAGCCTTTTGGGAGTGGGAATTTATGTGTATGTATATATACATATATATAGGTAGGTAGAATCAGAGCCTAGAGTATACTTATTTATTTTATGAATATTTGTAAAATATCCTCTCTATAACTTATGACAAAAAAAGATAAATAATTAATTATCGTTTAGTAAAAGTTTATAATTTCAAATTTTTTTGTTTTTAATTTTCTAATTAAAAAATCCATTGGTTTAACGATTTAAGTATATTTTAAATATGAGGAAAAGTAAAATACCATTAATGAATATTTAGTAATATTCAGAAAGACTAAAAACAGATATTTATTCTATATCTTTAGTTATAAATGAAAAATTACTAACCCTCTATTAAAAACTTAGTGGTAGGAACAGAGAATTAAGATAAGTTTTGTTATAAATTTCAAAAGCTGTGATTCATCAATTATTTTGCATAAAGAGTCCGATGCAGACATAGCTGAGGTCTTTGGACTTACAAATATTAATATTATTATTACATAAAATTTATGTAACTAAAAATAATGCGATATGAAATGCTTGGGAAAACTGTAGAAAGTTTACCACACCTAGCTATCATGAAGACGTCAGGGGAGGTGTTGTCACATGGATCAAATGTTCATGACTAAGGGTTAAGGTTTGGAAATTAGGAAAACTTAAGATGAACAAGTGAAAAGTGGGGATCGTAATGTAGGGAGAGCAGCCTGCATCAAAGGGGGGGGGGCAATAACCAGAAAAATAGGTAAGAATTATTTCGGTTAAGTAGCCTAAGGATCTAGGAGATAAGTTAGACAGGTTGATAGGAGGAGGGTTAAAGGTTTTTCAGAATGTTAAAAATGTTTGAACAAGTGGAATAAATTTGTTATACGTCGGTTCTGTCGTTATCTGGATTGTTTTGTAAGTTTATGTGTATGGTTTCAGATAATAGGCGTTTGTGTTCAGAGCATACANGGGCAGTCTTTTTTTTTGGTCTGAATTCTAGGAATCTGAGTCTAATCTAATACCAATCAGTCACTAAATTCTAAATCAAACATTTTCAAAGGATTTTTTCTTATTTTAACTAGCAAAAGTACAAATAATTAGTCCTAAAAACATCATATTTAGGTAATAAAATAAGGTAAAAACCACTTACCTTAAAACTTTTTGTTCCATAGGAAAACTTGTTCTTCAAAAAAGTGTTTCTTGGCATTTTCTTGGGTTTATAACAGCATCTCATCTTCTGAAAAAGATTTATAGTTGAATAATTGCAACTTCTTTTATTAGTTGAAATTAAAGTTTTCATAGGCTACCAGACTGGCAGTAATTTCATGTGAAGGGAACTTGATCTGATATTAATACGTTTAAAAATTAATTAATTAGGAATTTATTTGACCATTTCCACTTTTATAAATAAAAAGAATCGAATAAGAATAGAAAGAAAAATCGTTAAGAAATTTACAAACATATTTACAGAAATACTCTAAAATATTTAAAATTGAATTAGCTATACTAACTGTCTTCTTAAAGTCTTAAGTGAAGGAATATAGTCAAGTTTTGATAGATGCTGGATGGGATAGAGTTTCAATAGTAGGAGGTGCATACTATACAGCAGTCCAAGGATAAGGATTGAGTGTCAGGGATAGAGAACAAAGGGTCATGTTTGGTACTATGGAAATGAATGAATATGAATCTAGAATGAGCTGGAGTAAATTAAATATCTAGGTTATTGATAGAGCAGAGATTGTCTATGAAAGGAAGGAACCAAAAATGTTAGGAAGAACTAGAAATATGTGTATTTCTTAGAATATCAAGAGTAAATCTAAGAAAACTCAACAAGCTTATTAACACAATTCTCATGCTTCCTAGTGCCCCCCATACACCAGGCACCACACAGAAAGTTGAGAAATACAAGGGAAGGAACCAAAAACTAAAAAAAATCAGAGTAGGTAGGAGGAGAAAGAACCAATTGAAAAGGGATGGAACAATGGGTCAGGTTGGTTAACATTTAGGGTGTTATCAATTAGTTTAGGCATTCTTTTTAGGTACCTCTTCCTATTTACTATTTCAAGTTTTTTTAAAAGAAGATACAACTTCTTTTGCCTACTTCTTAAATATTTTAGTTTATTTTCTTTGCTTCTTAAATTTGTAATCAACTGACAACCTATCCCCTATATCCCTTCCATCTTCAACATTGGTAACATTTTTTCTTGCCCATATTTCATCCTTGTGGGAAGAGACTTATCCTAAAAGACTCAGCGGTTCTGAAAGAAAAGGACTTGGATACTTGGTTACCATTGCTGGCATATAAAATAAAAGCAGAGGGTTTTTATGATAGCTGCAAATAACCCAAGTTTAAGAAAGAGGCCAAGAAGTCTGGCTAGAGAAGAACAGTTTAGGGCAGACTCATAGAAATCCTCCACAAACTCTTCAAATATTGCTTTAGTATATACAACCAATATCTACTTGGTGAGAGTCTGATTTCTTATTAATTTATAGGTGGAGTAAGTGAGAAATAAGTACCCAGTATTATGCTTATGAACTAATGATTATCACAATAGAGAAATTATGAACATGAATAATGGCTTTAATTTAATTTAATTATTAACACCAATATTCTAATAAACATTGCCAACGTTTCGGTATCACAGTACCTTTCTCAAGGCTACAATTGAAGTATAAAAAAAAACTAATCAATCAAATTCTTTTATCTGGAGTCATAGCTTGAGTATTATACTCAATTATTTAATAATAACTAATTCTTACCTTTAATGTAGTATGTATTTAATTGACAATGGAAAAAATTCATGAAAAGCTTCTCTTATCCAATATCTATATCTTCTTAAAACCTGTCTTACCTCCTCTACAATTTGGCTTCCAAAAGTCACATTTCACAATCTATCTGTGCCAACAAATAGTAGATATCATCTCCTCTCCTTTTTAGGCGAACATACAACATATACTTCCCACTACCTCCCTCTTCATTATTGCTGATTGTGCAGCTATTTCTTCCATCAATTGAAATCCCATTGTTGCTTCCCAGTACCCCCAAGAACACCACCAACTCCTAGTACCTTGGCTATCCTAGTGGAGATTCAAAGTAAATTCTGAAAAATCAAGCAATTATGGAAACACCCCCCCCCCCCAAAGAAAGCCCAACATACTTGCCTCGCTCTTGTTTCCTTGATAAACATATTATATTGATTCTTGGGTCCTCATATTGCAGCAAAGAGACAGGCAACCAAGAGACACCACAGACATTGGTTAAAACTCACAGATAAACATTCAAAATTATCCCTCTCAATGAATTATTTAAATTAATTAAAAGGAAAAGAAAAGAGGAGGAATGTGGCCAGTTTGTGAAGTGAAGTAGAAAATTTTGAATTATATTTATTTTTTCCTTTAGTGGTATACTGAATGCTGAAATTTTAATAAATCAAGGAAAAAAATCCATGAAGTTATTATAATTTTAATTTATTAACAGAAATGGTATAAAATATATGTATGTTGTCAACCTTTGTTTGATTATTTAGTGAGTTCTCCTGGTTTTTGATAATATAAATGAATTATTTTATTATTTGTCTATTTAAATTTTCTTCTTTAAGTATAATGGTAGAATTTTATAAGTCAAATGTATGCCTAAAATTCGGGAAGGAAATAATTAACCGTGTGGTGTATGAGAAGATCAATAGTTGAGGTTCGGTCAGATAGGGCCACATTCTTAGCCTGGCTAGCATAAATTACTAATTATAATAATTAAATTATTATTCAGTCAGAAACTCTCTACAATGATAACCAGCCTTGAAGATTGCAAGTCAAAATATTGGAATTAAAGAATCTTGGGAATTTTTTCAGATAATATTATTTCTGAACTTTCACATCGAACCTTAACACTGATATACTTTTATGCTTAGAATTGCATATATTGTATGTATAGGTATGTAGTGATAAACCAGTATATAAGATAGATTTTGCAGATTTGGTGATCTAGGTCTTGGTTAAGAAATTGTAATGACTTTTCAGTAATTTCTTTAATCTTGTTAACAATAGGATATAATAGTTCTCAAGCTTTGTGAAATTTGCTCTGTCTGTGTACTTGTGAAATTATGTAATGCCCAGTAATTAATCTTTCATCATCAATGAACTTGAAAACATAAGAAATTACTTTTTCTTGGACATCAATGGAAGGGTCTTTCCTCATACTCCAGTACTTTTGATCAAGTTATTTTAGCATTTTTGTATTATAGTCAGATTTAGTTAAAATTATTCATCACTTAGTTTTTTTTCTGATTAGGCGAGTTAGTTAGTGCTTAGTTGTTTTTTTTTTAATTCTAAAAATTCCAGCACTATTATACCACTAAAGGATAAAAATAACACAATTATAATTTTTTTTACTCCACTTCACAAACTGGCCTCTCTCTTTTTTTTCTTTTTTTATGAATTAATATAAATCTTTTTCCTTGTGTATTCCATTGAACTTTAAATCATCTGATTTTTCTTTTTTTTACAGCACACATTATTTATTCGTTGTTGCTGTTGTCTGATAGCCTTAATCAAATGAGTATTAAAGTCAAGCTTCATAAAAATTTGTATTGTCTTACTTCCATAGTGTGACCTAAATACTTAATAGATTTTTTTGTTAATTTTTATAGGTCTTTTGTTGGACATAAAATAGATGCATAAATAAGTTGGGTGTACATTGGAAAAGCATATGTTTATGGTTTTATCACATTCTCCTTAGCATTTTACAAATATTGTAGCATGACATCCTCACTCCTGATAGTTTGAATTATGTGATTGCATAAGTTTACATAATAAAAAAAAAGAATAAATTTCGTTCTGCAGTCATTGAAAAAAACAAAAAAAAACAAACATGAAATTAGCTCCTTAAGCATAATTTAGCTATTGGACCAAAGAATAATTTCTCTCTTTTNTTTTTTATTTATTTATTTTTTGCAAGATAAGGAAATAAACAAAATCTATGAAATGGATTGACTAAATTTAGATAACTGTAGGAGGGGATTCTAGAACAAAACATACATGAGAAATGATGCACAGGATTAAAATGGTAATAAATTATGTTTCCTTTAAAGACAACAATAACTATAACTAACTTAAATACAGTACTACATTACTAGTAAGAATTAATTATTATTAAATAATTGAATATATTACTTGTACTATGACTCCAGATTAAATAATTTTATATTTTTATCCTTTTTTATTTTCTGTAGCCTTCAGGATAGTACTTTGACAAAAGATTTTGGTAATTTTTAACAAAATATTAGTAACATTAAAACCTATTATTCACCTCATCATGTAATTAGTCATCAGATATATAATTAATCTACTTGGAAATTGAAAAATTTATAACATTATCTTTGAAAATATGAATGTAGCTCTTAACCTGCAATCATAATGCCTTGGACAGGGGTTGAAGATAGTCTACACCAAGTCCACAAGATCATCTTGAAAGCATTAAGAAATGTTGTGGCAATCAGAGAATAAAAATCAATGAAGCCAAATGTGTTTATTTCCGATTGCAGAAGAAAAACTTTCCTAAAATTGTGAAATTAACAATTTTCCTTTATCACTCTCAAATTCTGTTGATTACCTGGGGTTCCACTTGACTCACGACACACATAGGGTGAACATACTAAAATTAGAAGACAAGAACTTAATCGATGACTAAGATTCCTATAGACTCATGAATAGGAACTCCAATCTCACAATATAAAACAAATTGATGCTCTACAAGACATTACTATGATCAATCTGGACGTACGGAGTAAAAATCTGGGGTGCCACCAAGCCTTCCAACATCCAACGAATCCAGTCCTTTCAATCCAAAATCCTCAGAATAACTGCTAATGCTCCCTATTACATATCCAATTCCTCCCTTCACCATGTTTTTAATATCCCTTTTGTTTAAGAACTCATTTCTTACCGCTTCACCCTTTTCCACTAGCACAGGCACATCTGGCAAGTCAAATCTAATATCCAAAAGGTATAGCCAGTTTTTAAAAATTTTGTTATCTCCACCATTCATCATTCTGTGGGTTGCTGAATATGAATTTGAGATTTGCTGACAGATCATTTATTTTTTTAAAATAAACATCAGAATTAGTTTCTAAATTTTAACTGTATCATGGCACATTTTTTTGTTGTTTTTTTTATAACTATTTTCACTGGGCAGAAATCTTGGAGGAAAATAATATAGAGTGCCAAAAATAGAATCAAATATCATTTCCCTACATTTTAAACCGACATAGGATGTATCAACCTCATGGAGCCGTATTCTATCAATAACAAACTTACAGTTTATTCTGAAGGTATAATCCTGCTTAACTTAAAGTCAAATACGCCATAAATAGTATAGCATAGTGTTAATACTTTTTTTTTTACTAAAGAAAATTCAATTTGTTATGTTGAAATATAGCAAATTATATGAAATGAGGGTTTGGGGGATAAAACATGATTTTTTAAACTTTAAATTGTTCCTTTAAAGACCCTCTCCTTGGCTAAAAATACCTCCATAAGGTCTCCTTTATTGATTAGAACAAAGCATTGTACGAGTAATTTTATTTTAAAAATATTTATGATTTTAACTAGTTGACGGTCAAGATTTATGAGGAGAGATTAGTCAGGGTTTCAATGTTAGGAGCTAAAAAAATAAAACTGATTTGTAAACAAAAAAAAATTTCAGGTCTTCATCAAATTTCAGGGCAAATGAGGTGATGGGAAGAGAGAGACCCCTGCTCTACGGTAACTAAATCATAACCCAGTCAGCTATCAGCCATGATTTATTAGAGCAGGAGTCTTTCTTTCTCCAGAAGGCCTTAAATATAGGCCGACACATAAAAATACTTTTTTGTTTACAAATCAGTTTTATTTATTCAGCTCCCAAGACCAAAACCCTGACAAACCTATCATCAAATTTATGATTTTGGTAATAAATTTATATTATAATATATTATTATCTTAGAATGTTTTCCAACTGTATGATACCCTCCAGCTCCTCAGATGTAGTTAAAATATTTGAATGTATCTAGTTACCTAGTGAAGTGTTAAGTTCTTCTTATTGTGAGAACAAGAATATTGTGATGTAGCATTTCATTAATGAGTTACTGCAATAAAGTTTCAAAAGTGGCAGCAGTGAAAGATATGTAATTTTTAAGTTTATTGAAACCGACAAAAAAAGGGAAATAGGAAGGGCAGAAATTTAAAGGGACAAACATCTGTCAGATTTCATGAAAGTGTAGGAAATCAAATACATATTTTCAATCCATTGTTGTGTATTAATTAATAAAATAATAAATAAATAAAAATTAATAGACACTGCTACTACTGAAGTAACCAAAACAGCAGTCTAGAAGTCTTCTGTCGATATGCGGGTTTGAAAATACTGAAGAAAATAACCTTAGGGAGAAAAAAAAAAGCTACTCCTATAGACTTCTGGAGGGCCTACAAAAGGCCGAAGTTATAAGCTGCTTTGTGTGAAATTTGAATTCCTCTACTGCTTGCATGCCAGTTTAAGATGATAATGGATGATGCTAGGTACTCTGTTAAGATACAGTTAGATTTTCAATAGAAGAAGTTAGTCAGGGTGATGTGCTTGCCTGGGAAATTTCACACAGGATTTAGAAATTCACAACTTTTTTAACACGCCGGTTCAAATTCTTGGCTTTACAGATGATTTGGGCCTGGTTTCAGTCTCTGAATGATGCATTTACCAAGTTGGCTGAAACTGAAAAAGGAATAAATTGGCTGTCAACTGGAAGAAAACAATATATATGCCTGCTGAACCAGGAGATCCTAGGAACCCAGTAAGTTATTGGCTCTTGAGTTTTAGAATGTTGACCAATTGATGTACGTACCTACAAGTCAGTAATAAGTTGTAATAATTTAAGCCTGCTGAAAACCAGCCAATGACTTATTAAATTATTGGCCATAGAATACACCTGATAAATTCTTGTATAGAGTGTTTCCTTCACAAGGCCATCATTAGGCCCATCCTGATCTATGGAATGGAAACAGAACCTTTTTGCAGGTGTTCTTGAAGACTTCCATGGTCTGAGTCAATATTCATATTTTCTTTTTCCGGTTTGGACCGTGTCTCTTTATTTTCAACAACCAAGCTTTCACTCATCATGTTCTGAGCTTCTTCAGGATTACAATAGAAGTGTAACCCTGAAAAAGCTCAGAGGCGAAAGCCTGGTAGTTGAAAATAAAGGGACGCGGTCCAAATCGGAAAAAGAAAATATGAATAATACTCTTTGCAGGTGTTGAAGAGGAGATTTGAAGATTTGGAAAAAGATGCACTGGCAAATATTTCTACATGTGGGAGTTGGGGATAACTTGGTTTAAGAGAAAAAATAGTGAAGCTTTTTAGGGATGCCAATGTTATGAGGTGTATTAAATTGGGAAAACTGCATTGGGTTGGTTGTCACACAAATGCCGTATGTGGAAATCAACAAGAAGCTGTGGATGGGAGGTTCTCCCAAACAAGAGGAAGAGGCTGCAATAGGAAGATGCCATCAACTGGTGATATATAGTTTACTTAAGTACACAGAAATACATAAGTTTTTTTCTATAGATTACAAAAACAATTCTAAGCTCAAATATAATTTTAAACAATTTATAAAAAAAACCGAGACCTACTTGAATAGTAAAATTTGCTCTTTTAACTGAAAAACTAAAAATATTTAAGGTAAATCTAAAAAAATTCAGACATTTAATCTTAACTGCCGGCTCATTCTTAATACATGCAGTGGACTTGTCAAGGTTGGGAGAGCTTTAGTAATTATCTCAATCTTTTTGGAATGGTTCTTAAAAACTTTTTTACTTTTTCATAGGTCAGATTGAAGAGGGTATCAGATTTTCTATTCCCTTGTATTATTTCTGATCTGGTTTACATGATTTTCACTTGACCAAGGTGAGTGACTTTCTGGGATATTCTCAGGACGAGAGGTTTTTAATCCACTTATTCAACTAGGCTCTGGAAGTATATGAAGTGGTAAAGATAAATGACTTGCTCTAATGTCTTCTCAAGTACCTGTTTGGTGTTTAAAATATGAACAGCCAATATTGCTTTCCTAAACTGCATTGGTATTCTTTTATTTTATTTTCCATTTATATGATCAGTGTTAAATGTATACCAATGAGGATTAAAAAGAGAAAGGTCTATAATAGATAATATTTTTACCACCTAACAGGAGCTGGAAAAGACAAAGTGTTCCGAAGAGGAACATCATCAAATGGCTCAACATAAATTTCCAGAAGGTATATGGATCAGTGAATAGTCAACTTTTGATGAGAGATCTTTTCTCCATGAGCATATCCAAGAAGCCTACTTGCTTTAATAAAATGAAAATGGCTTTGAAGAAATCACTAAGGGCTTTATTGACTATCAGAATAAATTGAGATCATTGCTTAAGTACTCCCAAGCCTTGGGTATACTGCAGGATTTTGAGAAAGCAACTATGGTCCAAAGCTTGTGTACCAATAGGCAGAAAACTATATGAAGAAAGTTTAAGGCTGTGTCCATTTAGCACATAAAGTTTTAAGAATTGACCGGATTTCCTATGTGCAGAAAATAAGGTTCCACACAGAACGAGAAAAATTATTAAGGGACCTGGAAATCAGTGTTTTATGCCTTCAAAAGAGTATTAAGATTAATTAATGATTTTCCTAGTGGTCAGTGAGGAGAAAGATCCATATCCATAGACAAGAAAAAGAGATTGGCACATGGGAGTGTAAGATCCTCAAAATGTTTCACTACAAAGAAAAGTTGCTAAAACAATATGGAGATTCAGATAAAATGATTGGGACATGTGGTTATAATACCAGCTCTCTGAATAACAAGGAAACTTGTTACAGCTTGGTCTGAAAGAAAGGTGTGAGTGGGTTGTACTATATAGAAAAGTTGCTAAAACTATATAGAGATTGGCAGTAAAAATTACCAAAGCCAGTCAAATAAGAGTTGGGTCATGTGGATATAATGCCAGTCTGTTGCATGGAGTTTAAAAACTCTGATAGTGGTGGATCACAATAAAAAGAGAGAGAGGAGGGAGTTGACAGGTTTTAAAGAAGCAGTCATTAATACCAATAATGTAAGACATATGTGTGTGTGTATATATCAGAAGTGCATTTTAGGCACTAAAAACAGAGTTTTAAGTTTTAAGCCCACCAGGTTCATTAATCTACTTTAGAGAGAGCTCATTCAAGAAATAGTCTTCCTGTGATGAGGGTTCCAAGTTGTACTAAGCTATCTTTTATTTTAAGCAATTATGTTTCTATTAGAACCAAAAAGTCTGAAGTATTTGCTTGTCAACTTTAGCTGATAAATAAAATTTTAATTGAAAATATGATGCATCAATTCAATTATGAATGATAAACCTACCTGACCAATAACTGACAACAAAATAAATGAATTGCTTGCAGCTATGAAGGTGAAAAGAATTCACTGTGAGTAGTTTTTGAAACTTTTCTTATTTTGAATGAATTTTAGAGCTTATATTGTAGAGCCAACCAATTTTTACCTCTCTTAGGTCTGAGTTCCTTTCAGCATGGAGGCAACTCAATCAATATCAGCCAGCCATTATCATCCTATCCCAGAGCTTTCATAGCATGCTATGAAAGCAATATCATTGGCTTATATCAATATTTGTGCTACCACACTCCTAGATTCACCACTGTTTGTGCTGTCCAATGATACCCAATGGTTGTATATGTTTAAATGAGATTGATCTATAAAGGCAATGAAAATAAATTAAACAAGACTGTCCTTTTATTTAACTCCTTTATTCATATCAAAGAGCTCAGATTCTTGTCTTCAATTCAGGAACCAAATCAAAGGCTTTTTTCATATTCAAAAAAGCCAAATAGATACCCTTCCTCACTCCCACGACTTATGCATTATGGCCCTGTTAATTGGATCTGAATGTACCCTTCTTCTATGATTGCTTGCATTCCTTTTCAGAATGGAGGTTGACCACTGAAAGAGAATATATTAGCCTGTAGTTAATAAATTTGCTCAGACTGACTTTTTTGTGAATAGGAATGGTGATATTATACTCCCACTCCTTAGATATAACATTCAGAATACTCTCAGTAAGAGGCTATGCAGAGCCTGAATTTTTATCACAAATCATGCTGTTAAATTCTTCTTCTCTAAGTCTGCTATCATGCCCTCAGTCCTACTGTAAAATATTTTAAAAAATTATACTACCATATCTTCTTTCTCTGCTGATTTATTGATCTACTCCATCCTTCATATTTCTAAAAGGTTTACTCTTCGTGTATTTAGATATTTAGGCTTCCTTTTCATGGCTCCTCCGTCCCAAGTTTCTGACCCAGAAAATTTACTGCTTTAATTTCTTCTCGCCATCATGCAACTTTTAAATGTTGATCTTCCCTTCTAACTTATATTTTTCTTTTCTATAGGAAAAGTCTTAAAGACCTCTCAAATGATCCCTACCTATTGAAACTTCTCTTATTACCTTGAAACCAGGTAGTATCTCCTTAATCTCTTGCTATACACAGTATACATTTATATTCTATTTTATTTAAGCTTTTTTCTTATGTTATTTTATAGACATATTCACCTATTAATCAATTTAATGTTATTAAAATTGGTGAAATTAAATCTGTATAAAAATGTTTTAACAGCAACTTGGTTATTATTATTATCAACTGTTTCTATGAAAAAGAGATACTATAAAAATGGACATATTCTAATTGGTTAGATCAATTGCTAATCAGGCATAAATTCCTTAATGAACAAGTATTTATTAACAGTAAAATATATTAGTAGAGATTTTGTTGGATAACGATCAAGGTTGATAAAAAAAAAAATACAATTCAAAGAAATGTATTTTTCATTATCTGCTGATGTTTCATGTTACATTGTATATAATCTTCGGGGCTGTGGAAATGCAATGTCAGAAGAAAACATGTGAAAAATAAAAAACTATATGATTAATATTATTATTACATAAAATTTATGTAACTAAAAATAATGCGATATGAAATGCTTGGGAAAACTGTAGAAAGTTTACCACACCTAGCTATCATGAAGACGTCAGGGGAGGTGTTGTCACATGGATCAAATGTTCATGACTAAGGGTTAAGGTTTGGAAATTAGGAAAACTTAAGATGAACAAGTGAAAAGTGGGGATCGTAATGTAGGGAGAGCAGCCTGCATCAAAGGGGGGGGGGCAATAACCAGAAAAATAGGTAAGAATTATTTCGGTTAAGTAGCCTAAGGATCTAGGAGATAAGTTAGACAGGTTGATAGGAGGAGGGTTAAAGGTTTTTCAGAATGTTAAAAATGTTTGAACAAGTGGAATAAATTTGTTATACGTCGGTTCTGTCGTTATCTGGATTGTTTTGTAAGTTTATGTGTATGGTTTCAGATAATAGGCGTTTGTGTTCAGAGCATACAGTGGAAAGAATAGTAAGTAATGTTATCAAAGTCAAATATGAATCCTTCATGGATGATGTGTAAGGGCAGATTTTTTTTTTGTTAATTCTACGGGAAAAAGTTTTTTGTTTGACCAATGCAATTAGGAGTGGAAAAAATAATTTTCTAGGGGATGGGGTCATTGAGGTGGATGAAAATAGATTTAATTTTGTTATATGTTAAGTTTGTTATATTATGTTATTTTAACAAACTTATCTTTAAAATTAACTATCAGCTAGTTAACTAAAATAATTTATACATATTTTTTCTGGTATTGCACCATTTGATGCAGGCTGGTCTTTCTTTGTACCTACCGCCTCACAATCCACACACTTCGCTTGTCCATCTTAAGTTTTCCTAATTTCCATACCTTACCTCTCAGTCATGAACATTTGATCCAGGTGACAACTTGTCCTCTCTCGTCTTCATGATAGGTAGGTGTGGTGAACTTTCTACATATTTTGTTGTTGTTTTCCTAAGCATTTCATATCACATAACTTTTATTTATGCCAATTTTATGTAATAATAATTTAAATCATAAAGTTTTTTGTTTTTCTCTTATTTTCTTTTGACATTGTATTTCCACAGCCTTGAAAATGGCTTAAAATGTAAGCCGAAGCACTGGCAGATAATAAAAAATATATTTATTTAAATGGCAGTTTTTTTGTTTTTTTTATCAATCTTGACTGAACCCCAACCCAACAAATTCTCTACAAATAATCTTCACGGTCAAAAACTCTTGAAGTAAAATATATTAAAATGTTAACCACCATATTGAAAAGGATAAATGTTATATGATTGATAAGCTTAAAATGATTTTTTTTTACTGTGTTAGCCTCCCTTGCAACCACTTAGGGTAATTGGAGGGAGGGGCTATCTACAGGTTGTCACCCCATTTTAAACATCCATGGCTCAGGACAAGCTTCTATATTATAAATAAAAGATTGACCTGGGTGGGATTTGAACCCGCGGTGTCAGGATTGCGAGACCCGTACGGATCCCCTGAGCTAGCCTGGCACCCCTTTAAAATGATTGATTGATAAAATATCTTCACTTATGATTCAATAGATTGTCTAATTATTTTCTTATACTACCTCACCTAGGAACCTAGTTTACTACACTTGGTATCTTCCAGTATAGGCACAAAGCCAATGGTTACAACCTAGGATAAAATAGCCTTGGTATGGTAAGTAATATAACTAAGATTGCCTTCTGACAAGAATCTTCTATCAACAGATGTATAACTGTAAT
The DNA here is from genome assembly GCA_000696205.2 of Oncopeltus fasciatus. Classification (NCBI taxonomy): domain Eukaryota; kingdom Metazoa; phylum Arthropoda; class Insecta; order Hemiptera; family Lygaeidae; genus Oncopeltus; species Oncopeltus fasciatus. The sequence goes on from KZ806992.1 coordinate 38,447, forward strand.
AGAGACTAATCCTGCCCATCACCTATGAAGCCATTAACCGAACCAGGATAAAGTTAGAGAGATCTTGATACATGGCAAGGATGGCCTTGCTTTGAAATATGACACACACACTAAGTTTTAAATACAAGGCACAAATAGATGCCATCTAATTAGAATTTTTTTTTTTTAGTGTACATTCATAGATATAAATAATTGTAATTTAAATATTGCATACAAAATATAAATATAGAGTCATAAAGAAAAAAAAAGGTAAAAGGAAAATATGGATAAAAAATTATAGGTTAAAAAGCAAAATAAAATATGATGAGAAATTGTATTTTTATGGATAAAAGTACATAAGTACTATTCAATTAAATTAGAACTTGGTTAATGCTATTAATGATGCAATTGAGAATAATTTGACAACATAATTATTACTTTGAACCAATAAATATTGGATCTGACAGTTACATATTTGCCAAAAACTTGGTAAAACAATCAATCCTAAACTTTAGTAAAGCATTAGAAAAAATTATTTTCAATTGGAGTAAGACAGCAATCAAAATAAATATAGATAGAGGCTGAGGTGATGAGAAAAAAACCATGCTGAGGGATTTTTGTTCTTAGTAAGCTGGGGCATACACCTGGGTTTCAAAAATATTAATGTAAAATTACAATTTAAGAATAAAACATTTTATGTTTTAAATGCATTTTTGGTTAGGCTGTACAGAAGTGAATATGTCAGCCAAACTTATCCTGATAAGTTAGTACGTCCTTAGTCTTGAAGTTGATCACAATCAGATGCAAAGAAACACTATGTTTCAACTGTAAAATGCTTAACTCTGGAATTGATAGTTTACAAACATCATTCTAAATAAATTTAATTCTACAGATCATTTATTCTTTGCTATAAAAATGTTATCAGCACTTTAATTATAAACAACCATTTAGTTTATTATGAAATGAAAAAAAGAGATGTAACAGAATAGCCTTGGTATGGTAAGTAATATAACTAAGATTGCCTTCTGACAAGAATCTTCTATCAACAGATGTATAACTGTAATAGAGACTAATCCTGCCCATCACCTATGAAGCCATTAACCGAACCAGGATAAAGTTAGAGAGATCTTGATACATGGCAAGGATGGCCTTGCTTTGAAATATGACACACACACTAAGTTTTAAATACAAGGCACAAATAGATGCCATCTAATTAGAATTTTTTTTTTTTAGTGTACATTCATAGATATAAATAATTGTAATTTAAATATTGCATACAAAATATAAATATAGAGTCATAAAGAAAAAAAAAGGTAAAAGGAAAATATGGATAAAAAATTATAGGTTAAAAAGCAAAATAAAATATGATGAGAAATTGTATTTTTATGGATAAAAGTACATAAGTACTATTCAATTAAATTAGAACTTGGTTAATGCTATTAATGATGCAATTGAGAATAATTTGACAACATAATTATTACTTTGAACCAATAAATATTGGATCTGACAGTTACATATTTGCCAAAAACTTGGTAAAACAATCAATCCTAAACTTTAGTAAAGCATTAGAAAAAATTATTTTCAATTGGAGTAAGACAGCAATCAAAATAAATATAGATAGAGGCTGAGGTGATGAGAAAAAAACCATGCTGAGGGATTTTTGTTCTTAGTAAGCTGGGGCATACACCTGGGTTTCAAAAATATTAATGTAAAATTACAATTTAAGAATAAAACATTTTATGTTTTAAATGCATTTTTGGTTAGGCTGTACAGAAGTGAATATGTCAGCCAAACTTATCCTGATAAGTTAGTACGTCCTTAGTCTTGAAGTTGATCACAATCAGATGCAAAGAAACACTATGTTTCAACTGTAAAATGCTTAACTCTGGAATTGATAGTTTACAAACATCATTCTAAATAAATTTAATTCTACAGATCATTTATTCTTTGCTATAAAAATGTTATCAGCACTTTAATTATAAACAACCATTTAGTTTATTATGAAATGAAAAAAAGAGATGTAACAGAATAGCCTTGGTATGGTAAGTAATATAACTAAGATTGCCTTCTGACAAGAATCTTCTATCAACAGATGTATAACTGTAATAGAGACTAATCCTGCCCATCACCTATGAAGCCATTAACCGAACCAGGATAAAGTTAGAGAGATCTTGATACATGGCAAGGATGGCCTTGCTTTGAAATATGACACACACACTAAGTTTTAAATACAAGGCACAAATAGATGCCATCTAATTAGAATTTTTTTTTTTTAGTGTACATTCATAGA
>KZ806992.1:50421-62054 GCA_000696205.2 Oncopeltus fasciatus
ATAGCTTATGCTAGCCGCAACTTTTCCAATGTTATTTATAAAATTCCTTGTTCCACTTCTAATTGCCATGGTTCTTACATTGAGCAAGGTAAAAACCCTATTTCCCGTATAATCAACAATCATAAAAATTACATAAAGAAAAAACTAATAAAATTTGCCCTCGCAAAACACGTCTTTCACGAAAAATACACATTTGACTTCGATAACATTACCATTCTTTCCACCGAACCCTATGAACACAATCGCCTTTTATTTGAAACCGTTCACATTAACTTCACACGTTAACTAATTTTTCACTACGAGGCCTAGTTCTGTTAGTTCATCTATGATTTCGTTGAGGTGAAGCTTTTTTTAATTCTAAGAATATCGAGAAAGCTAAGGATATATATACTATTAACTATTAACTGATATATATATAAGTCATGTATCATAAATCCCTTACATAAAAGAATATTTCTCATGACCACTATGTTAATTATGCTGAATGTCAAATACTATTCCAAGCATTCCCAGAATCCCCCACTCCTCTCTGAGCCTAGCCCTCACCAAACAACCCTCTCCTTATTGCATTTCTCCGGTGTAAGTCGTCCTGGTAAATTCTTACAGCTCTTCCAGTAACTTCTCCTAGTTTGCCACATCCGTTATATGTACTACTACGATTGTACCTCTGTAATAACTACTGTTAACAAGTATATCACTTTGTATTCATAATTCCGGATGTAAAATAAAATATATCTTTTTAAAAACTCAACCGAGCCGAAAAGATATATAATTTATATAATATACATATATATGTGTGTGTGTGTGTTTATATATATAAAACCTTTAAAAAAATGTGCTATCCTAAAAAAGCCTCATTCAAGAGCATAAAGCATAAAGACATAAGTAGAAGAAAGTATAGGGCGTTCCTCAAGGAACTCAACTAACTTGGTTCCTTAAATTAACTGAGTAAAGAAGATGGTTTGCGGAAACCAATAAAGATGGATAATAGAAGGTATGATAGTAACTGAGTAATAACTCAATGTATTGTAAAGATAATGTATAGATAAAGAGTTATGATTTAATAGTTAGCAAGTAAGTTTAAGGATAGAAAATTATGTTACAGTCATGTGCAATTCTGAAGAATTACTCTGATCAATGAATCTCTCCAAATAAATTTATGACCATACCCTCTCATATGCCAACCCAAGCAAGCAGCCATACAAGTCCTCTGGACTTTATGGAGTGGGATAAACAGTTTGCCACAACAAACATAGATCCATTGATATAATAGAATAAATAGTATTTACCTGCCTTTCTGTCTATGGAATAAATCCATGAACAATAAATAAATTTAATAGCAATACAGTAATTAGGCATAAAATATATTTAATTAATTTGAATAATCTTGACTGCTTTATTTCTCATTGGTATAGTCAAAACCTTTCTTAAAAAAAAAAAAAAAAAAAAAGTCACTCCTGCATGTCCTAGTTTTTTCAATAATCTTCTTAAATAAGATAATGTCCCCTATAAGAAGCATAGGAAATTATATTTAGTTTCAGAGGTAAATTTGTAAACCATTGAGTTTTATGAGTGGATAGTCAGGAATTTGGTCTTGGTAGCTGAATTCTTGACAATCCTCTCCCATACAAATAGTTTCATTGAAATTTTAATTATAGGTCCCAAAAAATAATTTAGCTTTATTATAAAGAAAGAATTATTTCCCCTCCAAATTAAAAAAAAAAAAAATTATAATATATCAATAATATTGAATTAACTATATGAGGTTTATTAATTTTTTCTGTAGATATGGTATTTTATAGGCCCTACATAATGATAACATTCTGTGGTCTTGGTGACTCTAAAATGCATTAGACTAACTTTCCTCATTTTACAAACACTCTTTGCAATGGAGATAAGCATACATTTTCTTTTCTTTAGGAATTTCAGGCAGCTTATTACTCTTTAAACCCACCTAATTATTTAATGTTTCTCTGAATATAACTAAGTTTTGATAAAACTTTATCAATAAAAGCTTTACCTCTTAATAACTTGTAAGCTTCAGAAAATGTCTATTATTTTGTCATAGAATTTAATATAAATACTTGTCACTACACTTCTCTTTGAGAGATGTCTCTGAGAAAGTATTAAATATATTAATATTAGTATTAAATAAAAAAGAAATCAGCCTTCTACATGCCTTAGAGACCCAGGAGAGAAATATGTCTGATGTGTTTATTCGTGATCCATGGCACTCCTGAGAAGGTATATGGTTAGCAAACATTCCTGGCCCCCTAATTTTCCCCATTCAATGAATAAAGGTACCAAATTGTGGCTGGGCATTCCCAGGAGCACACTGGGAATCTTGTCATAAAACAGAAGTACAGAAAAATAATTGATTGTGAGTGAAGCAAGTAGCATTGCTTACATATCAATGCATTAAGATCCCTCCCATCAATGAGATTTAAACACGAATTTTCTTCCATATCCAGGAAAAATATTTATTAAAATTACATTTATTTTCATCAATGGGGAAGAAGTTAAACAAATGGGATAAAATCAAAAAGGTTCTTAAATCATTGATAGATCCCTCAAGATATTCTAAAGCAACACTAATGATCATAATTTATTAATTTGTTTTTAATACTTGGTACTGTTGCGAACCCTTCTGCTAAGTTAAAACTGTGAGATTTTCATTTTCAATTTGCTTTTATGATTATATTTAACTCGTAACTTATGTAAGTGACATGACTGGTTAATATGTAAAATTAATCTACAAGTGTCTATTTCACATAATGTCTTCTATCAATATGTAAAAAAAAAGCTGCTTAAAGAATTGCCAACCATTTCTTCTTGGGCATATGCAACATTGTTGCTTACAAGGTGAGCGCTACTTCTTTAATAAACCCTGGTTTCAGCATTAAACAGAAAAAATCTTGGCCTTTGTGCAGAAGTTTAGTAGGTTATCGGATAGCCCAGAAAATGATACATCTTGTAACAGTGTGTCCACAATTTAACCATGACCTTATCAAGGTACACAATAGGTATTCAATCTCCTGCTTGTTTTGTTCTCCTTATGCTTGTTTTGTTACAAATATGCTTGTCCTCATAATATTCTCTTCTTTTATAGTTAACACTGCATTGTTTCTAAATTTCCTCTTCTTCAAGGGAGTTGAGAATTGGCATTAGCTGCTTCTTATAATTATTCTATAAATTGGTTGTTTTGACACTACAATGTCAGTGGAATCCTAAGTTTCATTCATAGCTTTATTGACAGTGATGCCTTTGAAAATATAAGCTACTTCATNAATATTTATTTAATTTATAATTAAATAAGTTTAAAATTTCATGCTACTAATATGGGCAATTTATGTAAGATTTCTACCAATTTTCAAATTAATACCTTAAAAGAAAGAAAAAAAGTTGTTGAGAGAAATAGGAATTTTTACTTTAAATTGTAAGTATAAATTTAAACAAAATAATTTATTACAAATACAGAAATTATTTTTATTTATTTTAATGTAAAGAAAGTCTGATACCGATTTTAATTCTAGTCTAAACTCTATGGAATTTTTCCCCAAAACATTTGACAACTTTCCACTACAGTTGAGTGATTTAACAATTAGCGCAGTGAGTTATGGACAAAACACATTCTACAAAATTAAAATAAAACAGACTATAGTACATTACTTTCTAAAGGCAGAAGAAAATGACTAAATTAATCTCTTTAATGGTTTATATGCATTTGTATTTATGTACTTGTATTTAAACACTGTTACCTTATATAATAATAAATACTTGAAACTATAACTCACTTTCAATTAATTTTATAAGGCTATTACGCATCACATGAATATTTTCAATTCCCAAAAAATGAAATTTAATATTTTCATAAAAATTTTCATTCTCATATCCCTTTCCAGTAGCACGATTTGCCATTGCATTAATCTGAAACATGAGATATTTTCATGCATATATGTTTAGCAAAATGTTAATAAAATTAAAAATTCTATACATTTTTTTTTTTTTTTTTTTTTTTTTTTTTTTTTTTTTTTTTTTTTTTTTTTTTTTTTNAAACCTTCAAGGTCTAAAGAGATACTATAAAAAATATTTAAACTCATAGGCTGTTCCATTTCCATTTCATTGTATTTTAAATGTTTATCAATGATTGTCAGTGAGATGTTATGTTTTGTGTAAAGTGTTTCTTTACCAGCATCATTCATAACATGGTAGTAGTTAGTGGTTTTTATTAAATAGGCACATGTTTTAAAAGTATGTCCTGTTATTGAGTTAATTGGTAAACTGTTCTCCTGGAGATATGGCATAAGTTAAACACAATAAAATAGCAAAGCCAACTTTTGACAATTGGATTTTAAAAAATTGGAAAATTCGCATTTTTAAGTTCTTACAGTTTAGAAAGTACCGAAATGTTGTGGAAAGAAGAAAAAATGCTAATGATAAGGGGGAGGGAGAATGGGAAAATATGAAAATTAAGGTGACAAACTACATTTACAGTGCCATTACTGACAAACGATTGCAATAAGTTAAAGAACTAGTCAGCTAATGAAATTATGAAGAAATTTGACGACATGTAGTAAATCTACTGCATGACAGATAGTATAGTATACTGAAATAATTTAGGAAGAATAAAGCTGAAGAATTATCCAGATATTAACGCTATCTTTGATAATTTTGAGAAGATGACTTATGAGTTAAAAAATGCTGGTGCAAGTGTGAGTGAGCAAGAAAAACAATTACTTGTTTAAGTCACATCGGTGACCTCATTGATGTACTGTCTAAAAAGGATAGAACTGTTGATTATTTAAAAAGTAAAATCAAAATTAAATTCTTGGTTAAAGAAGATTTAGGTTGTAATAGTGAAGAAGTTAAAAAATGGCTTGTGTTTAAAGCGGTAGCAAGCACTTCAAATAATAGGAAAATTATATGTTATGGATGTGGTAAGACACGACACATTAAATGAAACTGCTATCATGGTAATTGAACTTTAAATTGATCAAATCGATGTTATAACAGCATTTTAAATGGGAGAGTGACTTGACAACAGAAGTTAATTCAAAACAACTAGGAGGTTATAATAATGGAGATAAAGTCTACCGATTAATTAAGGCATTGTATGGACTTAGAGAAAGTCCTCATTCATGGTAAGATTGTTTTAATAATTCCTTGGTAGGTTTTATTAGGAGTAAATTTGATTATTATCTGTAAAGAAAAAAACATTGTGGTAATTTACAAATTGTTATTTGTTGATGATCTTTTAATTTGTTAGAAAAAAAAAATTAAGTAAAATTAAAATGTGGCTAGCAGATAAGTTTAATACATGGTATCTAGAAAAAATACAAAAAATACATAGGTATAGAGTTACATTATAATCATGATGAGAAATTGTTTACCCTCAGTCAAAATTCATACATTTCGTCTCTAGCAAAAAAATAAAAATTATAAATTATATAGTACCCTAATGGAAATACATTCAAAATTAGAGAAGGCTGAAAGTAATAACCACATGATAAACAGAAATCTTATTAGTGCTCTTTTGTACATAAGTACAGGAACTCAACCTGATATAGGATTTTCTGTAAATTATTTAAGTCGTTTTCAAAGTTCATATAATGAAACACATTTTAAATATGCATTGAGAAATTTTTAAAATATTTATCCATGACAAAATATGTTAATTTAATCTATTCCAAAAATTGTAATTCTGATATTCCAGATTGTTTTGTAGATGCAGATTGAGCCAGTGACAACTTAGAAAGTCTACTTTAGGTAGTGTTATTAGATTGTTTTGCAATGTATTTTTTAGGAAATCAAGTAAACAAAGTAGTGTAATCAAGTGTTCTACATTTTCTGAATATGTTGCCCTGTCAAGGGTATGCCCTATATACATCTTAAATAATATTTCTAGCATATGGCTACCAAAACATGATCCTACACTACAGATTAGATTTAAATTGTATCTGAGTGTGACAAAAATAGTATAGAGATGAATATGGTAGGAGTTCAAAAGTCATTTAAATAAGTAGCTCATATTCTTTAAATCTTCATTTAAATGTATAGAAAGGAGCTAGACACTTCATGAGAAGATGAAAACTGGTTAAGAAAAAGGGAAAAAAAAGGGGGGGGGGGACAAATGTAATTTCAATTAGGGATAAAGTAAGATCTTTCAAAGATGAACTGATAAACGCTATTCTTATTTTCATGCATACAGGTATATCTCACCATCATGATTTTAATTTTAATTCATGTTGATATTTTCTTATTTACAGCCTTCATAATTGTATTTTGTTACCAAAAGTTATGACATTATTATAAAAAATATAGATGAATATGAGGCCAAATATTTGCATTCCTAAATAAATATATATTTTTTATCAAAACAAATATCACTGTAATTCAATAAGAACCTTTTGCAACTCTGAAAATTAAAACTAAAACTAAAAAAAAAAAGAAAAAAAAATTAGAGATGGAAGCAAAGAAAATTGTAATTGAGTTTTAGTAGGAATAGAAATAGGTGCAGTGGTTAACCTTCTGTTAAAGTGAGACAAAATCAGTTTGCTGTATCCCTAAAATTTGCTGAGAATGGGAGCAGTAAAGTTGTAAAAAAATATCTAATGTATTAAGTATATGAAGAAGGCACAGTAAAAATGAAAAGAGCTATGCATGAATGAAAGTATAATAGCATCATCTCAAAGCTCAAAGGAGTGTGAAAGCTACAACCAAATTTCATAATCATCCTTATTCTACTTTTGCTTCTCATTCCAGACATTTATGTATGCTCCACTGAACTAATCAGGACAAGTTCCTTTGAATATTCAATTTTTTTGATTTTCAACCAACCAGTTTTTTATATGACTTCACTGGTTGACTTTAAATTGATGTGTTGAATAGTAAATGTATATAGACTACATTTATCTATAAATATTAATATTTCCAAGATCATATTTCAGGTACCTGAAATGTTCTTTAATGAGCAGTAAAATTTGTCAATCACAATAATTGTTTTTTTAATTTATGAAAATAATAAAATTAAATTAAATTAAACCAAAAAGGAAGAGTGCTTCAAAACCCTTAAAAGCATACCCTGGGTGGTTTAATAGAAATTTGCGACTCCTAGGATATGATCTAGTTCTACTTATTTTTCCCTTAAAAATCTAAGAAGTATATTTTTTTAACTTAATTTTTTTAAATTGTTTTGAAAACCTGCTTCATAACAAATTTTCATTAAATCCTATGACTATCTTTTAATTTTTTTTTGTTTTTTGTTTTTAATTCAGAATCATACCTAATATTCTATAATAATCAATATACATGTAGAATGCTCAGAAGGATCATTCCTCTGAGATGATTACAGTCTTTATAAGTCTTCTTATTTTATAATAAAAGTTTAGTTTGAAAAATTATACTTCATTTACCAGGTGTGTAAATGTGAAACCGGACCAATTTAATGGAAAATATATGATTATTATATAAAATTGAAACAATATTTTATTTAGAATACTGCCTCTTTGCTACCTACACATTTTCCTCATCTCTCTGGCGATTTATGAATTCCTCACCAAAATAATTTTTGCTCTTTTGAGTCGAACCAATCGCTAAGCCATTTACATACATTTTCGTAAGAAGCAAAGCGCTGTCCAGCTAGTGTGTGTCCCATTGATCCAAATAAGTAGTAATGGGATAGAGCCAAAACTGGTGAGTAAGCCACATGCAGAAGAATTTCCCTTGGCCATTTTTTTTTTCTTTTTGCTGGGTGTGAAGGGGCATTGTCATGGTACAAGATCACTTTGTGTGTTCTTTCTTCAAACCTGGACATTTATTGCAGAAAGCTTGATTCAAAAAAATCATCTATTGTCAGAAGTATTCTGTATTAACAGTTTCCCCAAATTTTATCAGCTCATAGTAGATCACCCCCCTCCTGTCATAGTAATCCCATCAGCTACTCATGTTTTTATGTTTAGGATCTTAAATCAAATCCAACTTTCATCACCAGTCACAATTTGATTAAGAAATTACTTTCTTTTGTACTAAACGAGCAGTATTTGGCAAGAGGTTTTGCAAGCTACCATCTGCCTGTCAGTCAGTTTTTTGACATTCTGGATCTTTCCCATGGCTTTCAAATAAATGAGGTTTCTCAAGTCACATTTAATTGATCTGCAAGTTGTTGTTCATTCATATTTAAGTGATCTGCATTTGAATAATCCTCATCCAACATTGCTTCCAAATCAGTCTTTTACATATTTTGAAATGGGCGGTCTTTCACGTTATTCGTGGCTTTTGTAACGTTCTTCATTACTCACATAAAATTTGCCAGCTTAAAAATTTTAAAAGCACTCAAAACAATGATTTTTGTCAAGGGCATGCTTACCCTAAAATTCTACAAGCATCCGTTGTGATTCTTCAGCAGATTTATTGTCAGATGGAAACAGAAAATTAATGCTGTCCACAACTTGTTATTTGTTAGCATCTACATGGTTGGAGGTTTGTTGGCCGTCGAGTCTTATGCTGGAGAAATTAGTCAGGGTTTCGGCCAGGATCAGAAAAATAAAATACTTCGAAACTGTTAATAAAAAATATTAACGTTATACATAAAAACATACCGATAGTGATGTCAGGAAAGATCTCTGAGGGAGGTTGTTGGTCAGATTTCAGAGTCAAAAGCTAAAGTGAAAGACAACCGGTGAAAAGGAGGATGGGAGGGGGTTTTGCCCGGCACATTTGAATCACTATTGGTAGATATAAAGTTTTTATGTAGTTTTTATATATAACATTAACATTTATAACTTATATTGTATCACATTTGTATTGTTTAGTTTAATTTGTAAATCTTTTTCTGACATAAAACATACCTCATCTCTGTCTGTTCATTCCTATCTATAGAATTCACTATAAGTGTATTGTATTGAAATACAATACACTTATAATAATTCTATAAGTGTATTTGATCTTGTTGTATTTTAGTCCTGATGATGACTTACAAGTTAAGTCGAAACGTCAGCAATAATAAAATAATTACCCAACAATTTTAGAGTATTTTATTTTTCTGATACTGGCCGAAACCCTGACTAACTTCTCCAGCGTTAGCACCTACAGGTTCAAAACCACTAAAAACATGGTTGTAGAATGAAACTAAAGTAGATTTGGATAGGAAATTTCTATCAGGAGTCAACAAAAACAAATTTCACAGCTGAAGGGATTAGTTGGTATCTACTTTGACTGTTAACCTTTTTCATTGGTGAATTCTAGTTTCATATTTACACACCCGGTATATACCACACAATATATATATATTCAATAATATTGAATTAACTATATGAGGTTTATTAATTTTTTCTGTAGATATGGTATTTTATAGGCCCTACATAATGATAACATTCTGTGGTCTTGGTGACTCTAAAATGCATTAGACTAACTTTCCTCATTTTACAAACACTCTTTGCAATGGAGATAAGCATACATTTTCTTTTCTTTAGGAATTTCAGGCAGCTTATTACTCTTTAAACCCACCTAATTATTTAATGTTTCTCTGAATATAACTAAGTTTTGATAAAACTTTATCAATAAAAGCTTTACCTCTTAATAACTTGTAAGCTTCAGAAAATGTCTATTATTTTGTCATAGAATTTAATATAAATACTTGTCACTACACTTCTCTTTGAGAGATGTCTCTGAGAAAGTATTAAATATATTAATATTAGTATTAAATAAAAANTATATTTTATTTATTATACCATTTCATTACTTAAGACATACTTATCACTAAGCACCTTATAATAATGAACAGAAAAGGGACTAGAAGATCACCAATTTTCTAAGTTCGACATACTCAAATTAAAGTGAATTACTTTTTAATTCTGCACTATATGGAGAATAACATTTAACAAATAAAATCAATAAATATTTTCTACTCTTACACATATAAATTAAATATACAAAATTTGAAAATTAGTTAAAATAAATTAAATAAAGATATATAAAGATCTAGGTTCTAAATGACTATAGACTCAAAAATTGTTATTTTCGGTTGATCAAAGCAGGATATTACTCAGATTAATTCATAACATCGCTGCAGTTGTTTGCAGCAGAGTTATGAATTAATAGAGCATCCATCAGGCACAAATTCGTGATGAATAAAACCTTTAAAATTCCAAATAATGCAAAGCATGGATTATTTTTCAAATTGTCTCCTGGTAACAATCAGAAAATCAGTTCGACCATGATATAGCCATTGGTGGGTATTTGAATTTTTCATTAAACCCACTTTTCATGACAGATGACAAACTTCCGGTAAAATCTTATAAAAAAAATATTTTCAATTAATTTTTACAAATTTCTATTCTCTTAGTTGACTGCTGAGGAGTAAGCTTCTGTGAGACCAGTCTACTGCTCTTTTACACTTTTCCCATGGAGAGTAGATGGCTAACAATATTTTTTGACCCACCACACTCCTTGACAAGTTTGTACTGAATACTTGTGGACGAATTTGACTCAACAGCTTCCAATAACTCATCAATATACAATAATGATCGCTCGCAGCCCTTCTTCCTTCCAATGTATTATGCTCACTGCTAAATATTTTAAACCAATGCCACACAGTGAGCTGGTTAAGGACACCTTCCCCTTCATATTTAGTAATTTCATGAGTTGTTTTGGCTTACATTGTAAGCCTTCTTCAGGGCTGTTAAAATAAAATGTCGTAAGAAACTTTTAAAAACAAAAGAATATATGTTCAAATGGAGAGTTTGTTGTCACCAGGATCCTATATTCATGACTGACCATATTCAGTCAAGAATATAAGAATACGATAATCATTTCCCTTTCCTCGATATCAACCTTATGGTCAGATTTTTAACTGCTGGTGTACTAAACCCACACATTCTGGCCTCCTTCTCCACTTCTATTCTGCCCATTCTTATTACCAAATAAACAATTTTGCCAGAAACTTGATACAGAGATACTTTCTCTATCTGACTCTTCTTTTCACCAGACTACCTCTATAGGTATTACCAAAATCCTTTTCTATAGGTATTACAAAATGGTTTTCCCTCTCCCTAATTTACAACCTAATATCTAAATTTTCCCACCCGCACAACAATCACATCTCTTCTTTTTCCTTTTCTCTCCCCTCGCATATTCCTCTTCATTCAGATAAAATAAAAAAACATCTCAGGTTTAACCTACAGAACCTACATTTAGGCCTCCATACCAAGAATAAATTACAACAATTTTATACTTTCCTGAAAGATCCTATACCTATTTCCCAACAGGCCAACGTTATATACCTAATTCCATGATCAGATAAAATTGTTTGGCTTCATATATTGGCCAAACAAAGAACCATCTTAATAAAAGATTAAAAGAACACCAACAAAGTATTAAGAATCGTAATATGAATTCTTCAGCCCTCTCCCTTCATGCTATTAGCAACAACCACACACCTGCTTTTAATCAAGCTACTGTCCTGGCCTCCAGCAGAAGAAGAAACAGTAAAAGAAAATAACCCTGGATAATTAGATGTAAGCTTTATTCAGGTCTGGATAATACTTCTTTTGAAATTTATTTTGACACTGACACAATGAAGGTTGAATTACCATTGTACATCCGCAAAATAATGAGAAAAAAAAAATATATATATA
>KZ806992.1:93626-108258 GCA_000696205.2 Oncopeltus fasciatus
TCTGCTATATAGCAGAGAAAATAGGCTTAAATTTGCTATATAGTCGGGCTATATAGCAGATCTCCAGTGTCACTTTTTGAACTTGTAGCAGAGCTATATAGTTGTGCTACATGTAGCTCTGCTATATAGTTCTGCTACATAGTGTAAACCTAGCTTTACAATAATAGTAAGGACGGGATCCTTACTTAAGAAACCATCATGTTTTAAAACATTAAACATATTTAAGAAATATATATAAAAAAATATATAAATATGTAAAAACTCTGAACATTTACTGCAATAGGCCTTATTCGTAATCAAAGAGGAATATCAGGAAGAGTAGGAAGATAATTTTTTTTTCGATTTGTAGTGGCTGAAGCGGGTGAGAGTTATCCTTTTTATTGATCTTTTTAAAAAAAAGCAAGAAAGAAGTTGCCGTGAAACTGGGTCTGGATGTAAATTTAATAAAAAGAGTTTAAGGTTCACTCTTTCTTGATACAGAACTCATCATTTGCAAATATTAATGTAATATATACATATATCATTGTGTAATATATACAGACGAATGACAAATTTCTTTGTTTCTTTGTAAGAACAATGCAACAAAAAGATTTGGCCATACGATTTAAAAATCTTCTAATTTAAATTTTAAATTTGGTGAATATTTATTAATTTTTTGCAAACATGGTGAAAAAATAATGCAAATTAGTAAATATAAGACGTTAGAATTTATTATCACACATCAATAACAATTTTTGAAATTTAAGTTGTTTTTTTTTGATCGGATCATTCTCGAAAGAATTGCACGATCACACTCAGTATAGCTTGGTCATCTCTGTCAGTTTTTGTTACTGTTATTTTTTGAACAGGTGCGTTGCTTTTATTAATTGTTTTAAGTCTTTGACAGTATTTAATTGTCGAAATTTTACGTTTCGTAAATGATTCTGTTCTATATGATAGCTATATGTATATTTTTTTTATGTTTCTAAATATATCAGTTAATTCTTAGTTCATAAAATTTATCAGTTCATTATTGCTGCCTTTTTATTTAGTTATTATTAATTAATTTAATAAATTTTAAATATTGATTATGTTACAGAATTTGTGTTTCATCAAAGTCACTATTGTAAACAATATATATTAACCCCTGCAATCCTCACCAAAGGGCAAATTGGTTAATTTCATGAAACTTTTGAAAGTCTTAGTTGTGGAATATCAGACTTAATCGGAACTTATTAATGAAGGACTGAATGATATTCATTGATTATATTGAATTTTCTTAACTTTCAGCATACTATTCTTTAATATGTGTTTATCCATATAAGACTTCTGACTACAGAAACATAATGACCTATTCAGAAGTATCAACAGTAAATAAATCTAAGATACATTTCATTTTAACTGCCAGAAAAACAATCCTCAAAAGTCAACACAATATAATTAAATGTTCGAGTTGTAAACAAAAGGAATTAAGTGGGAGTTGAGAGTTGCAAAGGATCAACATTGAATAATTACCTCTGTTAAAACATTTAAATGAAGCAAATTTAATTAACCATGTATGGAATTCCTATTGGTCTTAAATAAAGTAATGTTAAGAAATTATTCTTTTATACATTAAAACAATTATAATTCACTATTTTGATACTGGCTTTTGCCCCCCCCCCCTTATTGGATATCGTGGTCATTATATTCGCTAATCTGACTAAACATTCTGCTTAAAATTTTGCATTAACAAAATAAAAAGTATAACTTCTGCAGAAATTGACAAAATCATCTTTTTAAAATTAATCCATAACCCATACATGTCTAATTGTGTTTTAAAGAAAGAAGTCGTATCATTTTGTTTCTTTCTAATTAAATTATGAAACATTTAATTATTTCAAATTGTATTATTTTATTATAGTAAATTGTTTTTCAATTTACAAGTATTCTTAAGCATTAAAAAATTAATTGAACTACTCAGACTTTGTGATAACAATTTGTTTAACAGTGATCTTTTTATCAGACTCTGGAGACTTAATTAAGAATTTAGAACATTTATATTTCATTAAAATTTCATAAATATATCATTTAAAAATTATTATTGCGTATTCAATACAATAATTAAATTCAGTTAAAATGAGCATTTAATTTTGAACATAATTGAGTAGAACTTCTTATTCTCTTCTCAAGTATTAAATTTTCTCATTTTAGTTTTTTACATACACCTCACTAAATTAATTCTACCACATCCTTATATTTATTCTATCTATCGTTCCAATTTTAGTTTATTTACCACCGAAGCAAGTAGGAGTATATTTTTTTATATTTTAAGAGAGTAATTTTGTTTTGTTCAGGTTAATTAAAATAATGTCTGATAGAGCATTAAAATTGTCCCAATAATATTAGGTAGGTAGGCCCTATCCTCTCTCTTGCTATAGATTACTGTTTTATTATCCATTTTTTCAAATAATAATTTTAATTTTATATACCGAGTTAGAGTTTTTTTTTATTGAAATAAATATACAAATTGGCAATACAGAGTATTTTTACTTCTTATGAAAATGTAAATGATGTGTATGACAGGTACGGAAAAAGTCCTGTGGCGAAATCTTAGTGACATGAATATAAATTATGAATATAAATTAGTTAGGATGACTTTCTCAATAAGTAGCAGAGAGTTCCACTCGCTGAAGACACCTCGAGAAGGTGCCTCACCCATTCTGGTCGTTCCTCTCGTGTTGGTCTTCAACTCTCAGCGTAGGTTGACCTTAAATGTGTAGTTTGTTTTTTCAGCATCTCCTCGCCAAATTGTAATGTCTTCAATAATTAAGTTAATATATTAGGTTTCTTAGTAAAAACTTATTGCCAACCCATTCTCAAATAGTTGTTAAGCAACACATTGACAATACATAATAAATCATTATTAATTAACTAATGTCTTCAGATACGACATACATGTATGAGCTATTTCTGTATATGTTTTTGTTTTCTTAAACCATCTTGGTGATCCAAGAAGATTTAGAGCATTAGGATAAGAGAGGATATATTTTGTTGCCATCAATTTGTTGATTTGTTGTCTTTTGTAAGTTTCTTGATATATTCAACAATGGTGGGATAAAGATATTTTCCCAGTTCATCCTCTAACTGTCTTCTTAGATTTTTTAAGTGAGTTTTGTCTATGGGTACCTCTAAATCTCAAGCTACCATGTCCTTAAAGCTCCTCGTTTTCCTAGCTTTAAATGTGCTAGTTAGTTGGAAGTGAGATCATGCTCTTTTTTTCTTCTTTTTTTTTTTTGGTATGTCAGGAGGAATTGTTATAGTCCACAGGGCTTCTTGTATGCCCTTTGTCAACATATTTACAGTATTGATATTATCAAGGTTCGGGAGGCGTGGTAAGATAAAGAGAGGTTTCAAGATGTGTGAAAGTAGTCCCAATCAGCTGGACCTTGAATTAGTCGAGATGATTATTCAGTTTGTTAAGAATCAGCATTGGTGTTTATGGACAATATTAGAGGGCTAAGATTGGAAGGTAGATCTAAAAGATTGGTGAGGTTGAAGTGGTTAAGATCGAATTAAATTAAATATAAACTGCATCAAGTAGCTTGAATCAGTAAGTATTGAATTTGAGGTCCTGCAGCCAAACTGAGGATGCTTAGAATTAAAATCACCTCCATCAATATAGTAAAGTCTTATGATGTTACGAAAGGACTTTTTAGGAGCTGCATTGGCCTTCTTAGGTGGCAGGATTGTTTATAAACTATAAATAAATAACAACTAGATACATAGAAATAAAACAACAGTGGATGGGGTTCTTGGTGTTTGCCTGGCTCCAGGTCAGAATGGACCTCGCGTGACTGTGGATGGTAACTGGCACATGCACACTCTTCAGGCTAAAAGAGAACCTAGGTCTTTATCTATTCTTAACCTCTGTAGCCTAGGTGTGAGATCCAAAAAGCTCAAGGAGGGGGTTTTTGGTCTGTAACAATGGTGAAATTGACCTCTATGAAAAACCCCTGGAACTTTCCACAAGTCCTAACAATCTCTCTATCTAAATAAAGTATACCTAGACTACGTTTTTGTCAAACTATTGGGGGGGGGGGCATAAAAAAGTGGATTCGTTACACTCTCCCACTCAGTAAGAGTAAGTAGTAAGCTCTAGGACCCACTATATAGGATAAAACCCACTTTTACGACCGAGCTTTGAAAAGTAAGCTGCACCATTAAATTTCTAGAAGAGTTAATCTACACTGGACATCATGAGATGTTTTTGCTTAACAATCTGATTAAGATAGAAATAATCAACACAGAGCTTCACCTAACATCCTTATCGATACGGAATGTTATCTTGGTATTCCCTGGCTACCTTGAAGAACATCACATTTTTAACATGTGAACCTTGATTAGGAGCATAACCTAAAGAATCATGGCTATCTAACTGGTCACTTTCCTCTGCATGGTAACCTTTCCTTTTGATCGAGATGAGCCACCCTTACAAACCCTAGCAAAATGCCCGGCCTTATTACATTTGTAACTAATGGCCTGACTTGCCGGACACCTATCCTCTTTAGAGTGTCTAAGGGAACCATAATTCCTTCACTCCTGCATTCGTTTCCTAAACACCTGGTCTACCTTACCTGGGCTGTCTTACACTAGAGGCAATGCCTGAGGACCTGTTATTACCCTCTCAGCCCGCTTGACCTCCTCGACCCACCCTAGCATTTTGTGAGTTTGTTTCAAAGTAACTCGCCTACCATATTCGCCCCATTTATCAATTATATAAAGACAAAGAGGGGATTTATTAATTTTCATTAGTCATTACATCTTTCTTTATTATTTATACAGCTGGCATATCTTCATTTATCTTATTCTTTTCTATTGTAAATTTTTTTATCCTAAGTTATTTATCATTATCAAGGTTATTAACACACTAACAAAACTGCTCATTCTTTCTTTTTATTATTGCGTCAAACTAGTTTATTTATTTGCTTCTTTACTTTATTCATTTTTTCCT
Organism: Oncopeltus fasciatus; assembly: GCA_000696205.2. Classification (NCBI taxonomy): domain Eukaryota; kingdom Metazoa; phylum Arthropoda; class Insecta; order Hemiptera; family Lygaeidae; genus Oncopeltus; species Oncopeltus fasciatus. Next base: position 98,599 of record KZ806992.1, read on the forward strand.
TGGACAGTTTTGCGTATACGAACCAGTGGATTACACTTATATTATCAAATTTTCTAGTTCACTATTAATTAATTTTTTCTTACATTTTGATTTTAGATTAATGCAAATTTATTTTTTCAGTACTAAATTCAGTTTGTTTTTGTGTCTTTTAAGTCTATTTGTAGTCTATTGAAGGATTTTAAGTGAATGAATGAGGGATAGAGATTTCATGATTTTGTATCTGGCTGACAGGATTTAATGGTGCAGGTGGGGTTAGTCAGAGGAGTAATGAGTGCCTGGAGTAGTACTAATAATTGACTGAGGTGAGTTAGGGAGGTGGTGAGGGCATTGCTGAGGTCTTTAAATGCAGAAGTGGGTGAAAGAATGTAGGTATGCATGAATTGGTGGTATATAGAAGTGATTGGCTACTTTTAAAGGTGAGGACAGGTTACTGCAACTCATATGCCCTACGGATTGGTAGTTGAGCCTGCTACAGGCAGTGGTATAAATATGGGGATAATATAGAATCCCTAAACTCGTTTTGTAGTGATCACAGTTGGATGATGCTGCAGTTGATGAGGGTTGAGACAAGAAGGTCTAGTTGAAGATGCCTACTACATAATTGGCTGGGTGAACTTTTTTTTCTGTGAACACAGCTGGAGTACCTCCTGTTTGTTGCACTGGCTTGCAACATGTGACCCATCACATTTTACCTGTCTGGGGTTTAAATCATTCTCTTTAATTTTCCAAATTGTAATTGTCAAATTGCATCTGAGACCAAAAAGTCCATTTTTGTTTCAGGCTCTAACTTTCTATACCATTGATATGATTTTGCTTATTGACTAATTCAACCTTACTTTTTTAATTTAAATTCTAAGTTCTGTAACAAAATCCAAAACTTATGTTACTATAGCTGACACACACATGCACACACACATTTATCACATGTCAAGCCAGAGAAATGTCACTGTGTCCTCTAAGACTCAATAACTGCATCATCAATACCACACCTGCCATGGTAAATTGATTTGCTGGTGACGCAGACTAGAGGGCTCTTGTCATTCCTGGTAATAGTATGTTTACACCCTGAACACTGCACCATTGTTTATTTATTTTAAAAAGCTCAGATAAACAGCTTACTTGATAAGAGGTAGGCTGGGCATGTCTACTAGGCAGAAGGGAGAGCTATGGGGAAGGGATAATACTCAGCAGATTACTTACTGATAACTTGCAATCTCTGGTAAGCCTGCTCGTTCTGCCACTCACCACAAACTCCTGGTGTATATTGAAGAGCCGCAAGACGTTATACACAAAATTCAAGAACTCGTGAAGATCACTTGTCGCTAAATCCAACTCTGTGCCAAAAACCAAGCGAAAACACTTAATCTTTAAAATAAAGATACAGAGTCAAAGTGTACTGATTGCTGTCTCAGGTCAGAAGAAATATATGATTTTAAATTTTGGCCTTCCTCTAAACCTCTTTTTTACATACTCTTCGACCATATAAGCCATTAACTAACTCACCCAACGGTTTGCTAAAAGAAGCTTAAATACCAAATTTCTGGGGCGCTAGGTTAGCTCATGAGATCCGTTCGGTTCTCGCAATCCTGGCACTGTGGGTTCAAATCCCGCCTGGGGCCAGCATTTTAGCAGATAAATAAAAGCTGGTAATGAGCCATGGATGTTCCGAATGGGGTAGTGATCTGTAGATAGGCCCTCCCTCCATGACCCTAAGGGGTTAAAAGGGGGGCTAACACTTAAAAAAAAAATACTATATTTGGTTTAATTATTTTTCAAATTGCACACGCTAAAACTTTGAAGAGGCACACAACAAAATGATCGAAAACTTGTTTATTTCTAATGAAATGACACTTCAATAAACATTTCAAAAAACTTCGTTTCGGTCAAAGTTAAGAAATATAAAGAGAACGAAATAGGCGTATCATGGAATATTCTAACATTTATATTAAATATGATTTTTAAAAAAATAAAAAAAAAACATTGAGAAAAATACTTTAGAGTGCAGCTTCAAGGGTGTATAATATGACTTTATTTTAAAATATAGAATCCAAATACAGCATTAAGACACACTTATACAAAACGTACAGTGAGTTCATATTTTATTGTAACCTGGTGGGTGGGAGGAAGGTTAAGAAGAGGATCAAGTTTAATACTTATCAATATATTTATTATAATTAGTTATTATGAGAAAAATTTATAGAATAGAATAGATAAAAATTTAGTTTTCTAATGCTTATGCTCATAAATTTTTTACGGTAAATGCATATCAATGAAGATATTTAAGAATGAAACCATGAATGTCGAATACATTATCTACGTTTTTCTCCCAATATACAGTTTACCTACATTGTTTTCCATATCTTGAACAACCAAATTAGTCATTACTTTTATCTTTTTACATCTTTAATGAAATAGCCAAAATATAATAGTAATTCGTAAGTACAGACTTACATTTCAAATTTCATGAAACTCGTTACAATAGAAGGTAAAGCTAGGTTTACACTATGTAGCAGAACTATATAGCAGAGCTACATGTAGCACAACTATATAGCTCTGCTACAAGTTCAAAAAGTGAAGCTAGGTTTACACTATGTAGCAGAACTATATAGCAGAGCTACATGTAGCACAACTATATAGCTCTGCTACAAGTTCAAAAAGTGACACTGGAGATCTGCTATATAGCCCGACTATATAGCAGATTTAAGCCTATTTTCTCTGCTATATAGCAGAAAACGTGCTATCCAAACTTTTGGATAGCACGTTTTCTGCTATATAGCAGAGAAAATAGGCTTAAATTTGCTATATANTGAAGTTTTTTTTTTTATATTGCCTGGCTTTCTTTATTGGAGTCTTAGCAGCTTTAAATACCCAATGACCGTTATGGTTGTTATTATTTAAAACTAATATTTTGATTGTATTTACCCACTTGTATAATGTAGCAATATATAATTTTATTGATATTTTGCTAATCTAGCACTCATTTAAGGAACTGCAGTTACTTATCAGGAAAATATGATTGAGTTATTATATAAATTAGCTAATGAGTAAGGGATTCAGTGTCATAGAACAATACTAAGTATTAATCTTTTGTTTTAGATTAAATATGCCACCAGTTGAAGCAATGCAGACTGATGTGGAGATGAAGTTGGTGGATTCGCCAACAGCAGAAGATCCTGTCACAGCAACTATTCAGGAAATAAGAGAACATACAAGACAAATTGAGAAAGCTGTAGTTAGCAAAGAACCTCGTTTTATTTTGAGAGTTTTACGCTGTCTTCCTGCCACTCGGCGTAAACTTAGTGTTAATGTTCTTCGTGGCCTTATTACAGGGTTCTTCACTCACTCTGCTGCTGATAGAGACAGCCTTTTGGCATATGTTGATGATTTGGAGCCAGATACTTCTCAAAAACCAAGAAGTTCCAAAGCTTCTACTGTTCCACTTCTAGCTGAAATTGATGTTTATATCCATTTATTGGTTCTTGTCAAATTAATTGATATGGAAAAACATAATGAAGCCTTGAGTTGTTCTGATTCATTAATGGGTAAAGTGACAGCACAAAATCGCAGAAGTCTTGATTTAATTGCTGCTAAGTGCTACTTTTATCATTCCCGTGCATATGAATTAACTAACCAGCTAGATAAGATTAGAGGATTTTTACATTCTCGCCTTAGGACTGCAACCTTAAGAAATGACTTTGAAGGCCAGGCAGTACTCATTAATTGTTTACTTCGAAATTATTTGCACTACAATCTTTATGATCAAGCTGATAAGCTTGTTTCTAAGTCAGTTTATCCAGAATCTGCTAGTAATAATGAATGGGCCAGATTCCTTTACTATTTAGGTAGGATAAAAGCTGCTCGCTTAGAATATTCGGAATCTCACAAGCACTTAGTGCAAGCCTTAAGGAAAGCTCCACAGCATGCTGCAGTTGGTTTTAGACAAACTGTTCAAAAACTGGCTGTAAGTGTTGACCTTCTTCTCGGTGATATCCCTGATAGACAAGTATTTCGGCAAGCACCATTGCGTCGTTCTTTGGCTCCATATCTTCAACTAACTCAGGCAGTGAGAACTGGTGATTTGCAACGATTTGGAGAAGTTCTAGAGATGTTTGGTCCTCAATTTCGTTCTGATCATACCTTTACATTAATTCTTCGTCTCCGACATAATGTAATAAAAACTGCAATTCGCTGCATAGGATTATCGTATTCTCGTATTACCCCTGCTAACATTGCTAAAAAGTTAGGGTTGGATTCTCCTGAAGATGCTGAATTTATTGTTGCTAAAGCTATTCGAGATGGAGTTATTGAAGCTAGTTTAGATCCTGAACATGGTTACATGCAAAGCAATGAAGTCACTGATATATATAGAACCCGTGAACCACAGTTAGCTTATCATCAGCGAATTTCATTTTGTTTAGACTTACATAATCAAAGTGTAAAAGCAATGAGATATCCCCCTAAATCCTATGGTAAAGATTTGGAATCTGCTGAAGAACGTCGTGAAAGAGAACAACAAGATTTAGAATTAGCAAAAGAAATGGCAGAAGAAGACGATGATGTATTCCCTTAAAAAGTTTTCATTTTCTTTGTTCAATGAGGAGTTATTTATAATTAATAATTAATTTAAAATGCCAAGAAGAAAAAAAGTGTGTTGAAACTATNAAATATTGTTAAATATATAAATTTATAATATTTTAAAATGTTTTATTAAGTACTGGATTGATATTATACTAATAATAAATCATTCAATAAACATCATAATTTTGGCTTCACAAATCTTTTTGTTCACAGCTAATCAGTTCTTAAATGTAAAATATGATAGCTTATTATTTTTTATTACTTAGTAGCAATTGTGCTTATAAAGGAAAGATATTTTGTTATTATCTAAAGTATTTTCTTTTTTCATAAATTAGTTTTTATTTATTTTTCTTACCTGTAAAATATCCATTTATTTTCCTTTGAGGTTTAATAGAATCTAATTGATAGGAAATTATTCTTAATTAGAAACAATTAACTGTATCTGCCTTTCAAGCAAGCATCAAGTTCCTTTGCCCCCCATGAGTTACTTCAGTTGGATGGAATAATGGTTGCTTTTATTATAGTAACCTTATTCTTTCATACCATTGGTCATCGTGGAAAGACAAAAGTTTTATAAAGTAATATATAAAATGTCTTCAAGATTTTTGTATGTATTTTATTGAATATTAAAGGGTTTTTATTTCTTTTCTTTCTTTTTTTTTTATTTATGCATTTTTTTTAAATGTGAAATTGATATACTCATTATTTTTTGGATTTGTTGCCTTAATTCCTTTATTGATGAGTATTATCTTACAAATGCAGGAATTATATATAAGCTATTTGTCTAATTTCCACATCTACTGGGCCAATGCTTTGTGACTTGACAGTTTTGAATCTGTAATTTAAAAAAAAAAAAAAAAAAAATCTGAGTTTTCTCTCACTTCTCTAATAATGTGTTCTCTGAAAGCATTAATTAATTTATGAAATATTATCAGAACCCTGAATTATCATCTCTGTCAGGTTCCAATAATTATACTTAATTTCATCTTGTTAGTAATGACGGATTAAACTCAAATTATAAATTTAACACCGATACCACAAATCTTCTGGTGTAATTTCTTTATCATAAATGCTTAGTAAAAGATTTAAAAGTGGATTACAAACTTAATTATAGGCAAGAAAGGCTCATTAGTGATTACGGAAAACATACTAGTAACTTTGAGAAGACAGGTTATACCTATTTACCCTATCCCTCACTACCCACTTAATGTCATTCTACATAATCAGACAAAAAGTAAACTTATTAAAAATAATTAAACTTATTTTGGAAAAAAATAGTGTAGACTATATTTCAGTGTCTTAATTTTTGTTAAAACTGATTTTTATGCATGAATTTGGGCCTCCCAATTGGTAAAAACTTAAATAAAGTAAACTTTGCCTCCTCATTACACTGTAGTATTAAAAAAAAAAAAAAAAAAGCTATGCCTTTGGCTTTGGACTATGGTGCTTTAACATTTAAAATTGCATAAATAAGCTATGAAAAAATCTAAATATATATGGTAAGTTTGATGTGAATATTTTTTATTTATGAAACATTGAGTTGTAAAAATTTCATGTTCATTTTCTAAATCATTTTGTTGCCTTAGTTTCATGGAAAAAACTAGTAGTTTAAAAATATGAAATGTTAAAAAAATTAATGAGAAATATGAAAAATAAAACAAATAATATTAAGAGTTTATGGTTAAAATAAAAATATGTTTCTTATTTTTTTAAAAAAGAAAATAAAAAAGGCTGAAATCTCTCAGTGGCCTAGTTGTCCCCAGACCCTACCAAGAACTAGATTAATTTTATAAGTAATGGAGGAAGAGTCTTTTTAATGTGCAAAACAAATGAAGAGTACTATGCTGATAGCAATCACCAACTTTTTATTACTGAAATAAAACTGAAAATAGATGCTTTTCAGATGTCCAAAGTGGCGAAGAAGATGTGGGACATAGGATTGTTAAAAGATATCAGGATATGATTTATCCTGTTTTCCATTGAGCCGTCTACAATATTTAGTTATATGCCTAGAGAAGAAAATGATAAGAGTACATCTATAGTTGAGGTTGGGTCAAAAATAAGAGACATGTTATTTGGTGCAATGGTAAAACAACAAATATAATAATGAATTAGTTAAAACTATAAAATAAGATATCAAAAGAAATCTGATGATAAAATGTGCTATAAGGAAGCCAACATATTGTAGATAGACAAAAGGAATTATTTATAAGTTGGAAATAAATCCAAGGGTAAGGATAACCACATCAAATACTCAGGAGATTGTTTGTATGTCATACATAAGCAGAGAAAATTGGTTAAAAAATATTTTACTGATAAAATTTTCTTTAATTGTTGAAATAACAATACAAAAATAATATTTAAAATCACAAAAATTGATAACATTAAACCATGAAGCTTACAATAGTTTTTAAACTTATGCTTCCAAAGATTTATATATATATATATAATTAACTAAAGAAATATAAATTAAACTAATGATTCAAACTTAAAAACTTAGTAAAAACCATATAGCAACATATATGTAGTATCACTGATAATATAATAAACATTTTATGACGATACATTGCTTAATTAATAAATAATTTGAAATAATAAGCCTGCTCAATAAACTGGGACTTTTCAGTATTCAGGCAAATAAAATTAACTCAATAGTAGAAGTCACATACAAACTTCATAAGTCTATCAAGTTTCGGCTTAAACATGTCAGCTTCAGGTATAATATAAAAAAATAATTACTCAATCTGACAAGTCGTAACATATAGGGACTAATAAAATTTGAGTGAGACTTAGATTATTAAGCTCATTTTATTAACTTAAGTAATTTATATTGATACACAAATATTGAAAAGATAGCTTGTGCTGCACAGGTGTATACATGAATGCAATTCCATTAAATAACTGACACAAAAGACTAGAATGCTATATCACACAGAAATATTTACAATTTACTGTTAGTAAAAAAAATTTTAAGTGTACAAATGTTCTCATTCTCTCTATATCTCTCTTAAAAAAATATAATNAAGTATTGGTAGTTTTAAAACAAATGGAATGAATTTCATTCAGCACACTGCTTCACAAAATATACAGCTTAAAAAAATTACAGTTTTAATAAAATCCTAGATTTTAGTATAAACCTTTTTCTTTATTATTAAAAACAAAACCAAAAAAAAAAAAATACAAAATATATGTTGAAACAGTTGAAGTCTTGATTTCTTGTCCATATTTGAAGGCATGGAAGCTCATTATAACTATATTGGAAAAAATTTTACCAATAAATTATTAATGTCAAACATTTATTTAAGATTCTGTTTGGCACTTAGATGACTTAAAACTGTAGATATAAGTGGGAGTAGTATGGATGATGACTAGAGTTTATTAATCCTCCTACAACCATTGTTGAGACATCACAGTGGAAGAATGAATGGGATGGTATCACCCCCAAAATCTTATAATTTCAAATAGAATAAAAAAACTAAAATTGTTGGTAGAATTTTTTTCTCAGGGAGCAGTTAGCGTTAATTGAGTAGCATCTGATACAATTACTGATAAATTGCAAGTAAACCAACAAAGAGAGAATTGTTAAGTAAAAGTTTCCATCAAAAGGCAGCATATATTTTATTAATAGTAGTAATTTATTTGCATAAAGTAAAGAATATATATAGTAATCAAGAACAGGTGGGATATAGAGTGCATTGAGCATACAAAGAGAGAAATTTTTGTCTTTCTGAAGAGAGAGCACAACACCAGTTATTGAGTGACCTCACTGACGAAGGGCGAGAAATCCCTGAAAATATTACTCTTCGTGATTTTTTTCTTTTTGAGTTCACTGCACTCCTATATCCCACCTGTTATTGATTACTATATATCACAACTGTGAGTATTTCATTTTCTACATATACTTTCTTTCTTTATATATACATAGTTTGTAGGTTATTGAGGATTTCGTACAAATTTTATAATTACTAATCTTATCAAAATTGTAAAAAAAAAAAAAAATTGTTTGTGTATATTTTCAGCCATAAAACAGAGATAATATATTTTCCATAATTTGGCCTAGACTACATTTGTACAAAACTTTTTGACTGGCATCCTCAATAACCTACAAACTATTTGATAACAAAGGTCTATGATGAAAAAGGTGTTTAAATTTTCTAGACAAATTTCTATATATTTTGGGGTGATAAAACCGAAAAAAAAATATTTAAAAATTCTTAGACATCAGTATTTGCTACAAAATGCAAAAATTCTGTTTAAATTTAATGATTTTGCAACATTTATGGAGAATATACTGTATTAAAGCAACAAGTGAACGTTACTGGTTTTGTGAAAAATATGTACTTCGCATACTTTGGAATGAATCTTGCAGGTCAAGATAAAGTTTGGGCGCCATATAAAGTAGGCAAACGGAGCACTGAGGACCTTCGTAACTTTTTTAAGGGTAAGAATAATTCCTTCCATTCTGCAATATCTATGGTATAGGAAGAGCAAAATCCATAGTGATGATTATTACTTCTGCTCTTGCGTTGTGAAAGGATACAATTATAAATTGAAACGTACTTTTTCATACCCAAATCTTCCCTCAGCAATTCGTCCCAACAACAGTTTGCCAGCACCATGAATCCATCACAGAAAGAAGGGAAGATTGTTTTCATAGATTTCGTGGATAAATTTTTAGGCAATACAAAGGATCCCAACTATCAAAAAATTGTGGAGCGAATGCTAAGAACATTTTAGGCTGCCGAATGAGCTAGAAAGTGCATTTTCTCCAATTCCACCTCGACTACTTTCCAGAGAATTTAGGTGCCCAGAGAGAAAAACAAGATGAAAGATTTCATCAAGACATAAAAGAGATGGAGAAGATACGAAGGAAAATGGACCATTATGTTGGCTGACTATTGTTGGATGCTTATGAGTCTCTCATGATGTCTCATCCCAGAGACTGAAAACAACAAAGAGGAGCCTAACAGGGAAGAAGAACACATTTTAGTTAGTTTGTTGAAATTTGAGTCGATTAAAAAAAATATTATGTAATTATTAAATAAAAATATTGATTTTATATAAGATATCAAAAGAAATCTG
>KZ806992.1:115554-125605 GCA_000696205.2 Oncopeltus fasciatus
TAGCGAGAGCCTAACTTACGAGAAAGACGAGAACTTCGTCTTAAACTCGAAGTAGCTGACATTCTCATACATTTTGTCGGCTCTCGTTATTTACTTTAACAAATTTTTTTTTTAAATATTTTATTTTGGTTGTGGTTTTTTATCCCACGTAAATCATAAATAATTCATGAGAGGGAACAGAATAAAAAAATTGTGGTGCAACGGTCAGCATACCAGGCCCGGATAGCAGGAGATCCAGGTTCTATTCCTGGCGAGGACAGATAGATTTTTTTATTCTGTTCCCTCTCATGAATTATTTACACTTCTTTAAAGTTTTCTTTACAGTTCCTATTGTTCTTTCTACAAGAACATTTGAATCAGCATAATATGGAGAAGAAGTTAATAATAATCTACCACTAACAAATATTTCATTTTATTTAATTCAAAGATATCAACACTCACCTTTCCCCATGGAAATTTACATATTTCATAGGGCATTAAAGGTTTTTTTTTAATTATTATTTCGATATTTATTACAAATATGACAATTTTCAACTACATTTTCCAAGTCATTATTTATATTAGACCAATATAAATTATTTCTGACAAATCTTTAAGATTTTATAATTCCCATATGCCCTTCATGTATGATATTTGACATTTGTTTTCTTAAACTAATAGGAATAATGACAAACTTATTTTTAAAAACAGTATCATAAATTATTTGCAGCTCATTTTTAAACTTATAAAATGGTTTACACTAGTTTGTGTCAAAATATAAAATTCTATATTTTTTTGGCCAACCATCTTTAAAATATTTTATTATTAACTATAAAGAACCATCCTTTTGAGTTACAAGTTAAATTTCATTTAACTTATTAGTGGAAACAGCAAGGCAACTTTTCAAAAAATAGGCATGATTTGTCTATCAAAAATTGTATCCTCATCATCACTATTATAAACTTTATTCCCTGTAACAGTTTTCACTTTTTTGTTGTAACACATTTTAGCTATTTTTATAACGTTATTTTACCTTTTTTAGTAAAATAAACACTACAAAATTTTAGGGTAATTATTTTATCATTGCCAATGTTTCGACTTAACTTGTAAGTCATTATCAGGGCAATAATGTTGTATGGAGAGATCTCTGAGGGAGGTTTATGGTCACATCTCAGAATGCAGAACTTAAATAGTTAACCGAAAACAAAACTAGCAAAGCAAGAAAAAAAAAAGAAAAAAAAAGAAAGAAAAAAAAAGAAAGAAAAAAAAAAACTGGGCCCTTTTTTTCAGAACTTCTGCAAAAATCATAAACAAAAATAATGTATACAATGTAATATCTTCTGTAAATTTCAAAATTAATCTCTGTCCAAACAGACAAACCAATCTTAGAACCCAATAGGGTTAACTGAAGTATTCAGGATGGCTATAACCCCCCCCCCTTTAGGACATGTTGAGGCCTACCTCTCCCTCTCTGCCCACCACCCTTCAGACACCCACTTCTCCCTCCTCCAACCTGCAGACTTCCCCCCACTCCTCAATCCACTCTTTCTCTAGAGCCTTGAGTGTCGAGACAAATCAAGATCCCATCTTCCATCTTCTACTGACTCACTCGTGGGTGACAGCCCTGAGAGTGAGCAGAATGAACAAGTAGGTAGAAAATCTAAGAAGACAAATAATCCGTACACTTTATACTTAATCATATTATGATGATCAATAGGATTAACATTAATTCTTTATCTTTAAAACTTTCGAGTCTTCCAATATCTTTAAAGAGGATTAGAAATACAATAGTAGTCAATATTTACCTCGAGGTTATGGCTACAGAACATAAATTTCAAACAGTTATACAATTTTTAAATTAATTACTTTTTTATGATGTATATTCAGTGGAAATTTCTTTAAAATAATAATTCACGAAGAGAATCTCAATTTCAATTTGCTCCAGGAGACTCACCTCAGACCTGGCGATAATTTTTCTTTACAAGGTATTGATATTTATCGTTCAGGCGGCCCAAAGATTGGGTGCTCATGTGGCAGAGCACTTGCTGCTATTTCCTCTTCAATATATTCCGAGCGAATTATTATCCAAACAAATCTTCAAGCCATAACAATCAGAATTAAATCAAAAATAAATTTTCAATATGCAATATTTACCTTCCCCCAGACAAAAATATAGACAGGATTGACACACAAAATGTAATATCACAAATACCTAAAACAATACTTTTCATCAGGGATGTTAATGCTCATGAGACTATTTGGAGGTCTTCATCACCAAATTCCAGATTTTTTTATTTATTTATACATCGTGCATCGACTGCTGATGGTCATTAGTGCTTCCAGATGTTATTATAATAGAAAATATTTTGGATTTTAATTGATTAACTCTACTGAATATAGGTAAGCCTACATATTTAAGTTTTAGTTATTAGCATCTTCTACCTCAAAATATAGTTGACATGGGTCCCACTTACAGATTTATAGAAAATATATGGAAGTGATCATTACCCAATCAAAATAAATATTACGATAACACAAGAACCTAACAGGATTATAGAAAAAGCTGACTATAAACACCAACAGACCAACCTGAATCCATAGATATAGAAACCGGAAACAAACTTACAAAAAACTTAATATTAAATGCAGCTAATGTAGTTATACCCCTATCTAAGCGATCACCTGTTCCTTGGTTCAACGTTAAACAAGCCAGGGGTAAGGCCCTAAGACAATTTAAAAACAATATGAACACCGAGAATTTAATAGAATATAAATGACTATGTGCTCAGTGTTGCAGAATATTTAATCAATGCAGTACTGAATACTGGTAAAAATTCTTAGAAAATTAATACTTTTATTGTATTTAATAAAAATACACCAACTTTTTGGAATGTCATAAAAAGCATAGAAAGAAAATACACTAACAATATATTATAGACTACAATAGAGCACTCACTGACAATCCAGTATAAACATCAGAAAAAATTCCATACACAATAATAACATTTTAAATGCTAATTATGATGAAGACTTTAACAACAGAAAGAGAAAACAAATAGCAACAATGACAAAGACAACCATAGGCCTTTTACTGACTCGGAATTGACATCCGTTATAAGTGTAAAAGGCTCATCACCTGGCCCCAATAACATGCATTATGACATGATGAAGTTAACCTACCCTCAGAAACAAGAAATTGGGTGACTTGCAGAGCTAGTACTATACCTATCCATAAAAATGAGAAAGATAAGTACTCAACTAAAAACTTTCGTCCGGTATCACTAACAAGTTGCATGAGCAAAATTTTAGAGCGATTGGTTAATAAGAGATAGTCTGGCTGCTTTAAAAAAATAATGCGATTCCAAATTGTCAAAGTGGATATATAAAAGGGAGATAAAATAATGACCACTTGGTCCAAATAGAAGCAGAATTACAGTATATGCTTAAAACAACAAGGTATTTGAGGTTTTCTTTGATGCTGAGGACCACGAGTTTGAAACTAGGAAATATAGATGTAATATATTTTCATTTTGGTAAGTTTCTTGGTCTAATTCTTGAAAAAAGATTAACTTGGGAAAATCACAAAAAAAAAAAAAAAAAAAAAAAAGTGCCAAGGCAAGCTAAATTCTCCTCTTTCTCTGCCTGATTGGTAAATTAGATAGCGTCCTTCATGCCAGGATCAGAACATCAATCGGCACCTATTGGACTAGCTTGTGTGCAGAAACCAGCATACCTCCCCAAACATTAAGAATACTCAAGTTAGCCATAAATTTCATAACAAAGATTCATCTTAATCTGGAGAACTATTCCATGAAAATTCTAAAGGAACGTTACCACCATCTCTTATAATGTATAAGGCAATAAATAAAATAAAATAAGTTATTATAAATTTAATGAAATCTCATATTGCACCTTGGACTCCTGTGTGGCCTCACCGAGCACATCCACATTCCCGGGCCAAGGAATGTTAGAATGCTAGACAAGGAATGTGGGCCTTTGAGACAGAGCTAGTGCTATAGGGTGGGCAGGTATGATGGGTCGTTCTCTTTCACGATTGAGTTCCTGCTGGGGTTGGATTTAGCTTAGTGTTTTTTCTTTTTTTTTAGGGACTGATAACCATCGATGTTGAGCGCCTTTAAAACTCAAACAATAACAATAGTCATAAATATCCCTCTGACTATTCTGAAACAACTTTCTCGAACTTCATATCCCATCTTTATGAATAGGTAACACCCACTGATGTTATCATATAGTTTAAAAGATTGAGGCTGAATGAAGAAAACTGGGATAACTAACACTATATATTTCTGATTCTAGAATATAATATTCACTATCACAGTTTTCATGATTCTTAATAATTACTCTAATTACTGTTAAATTATTCATTTCTAATAAGGAATAATAAGTTTCAGTATTTTGAGTATGCTGGATGTCTTCAATTATTATTGGATTATTTGTCTCTGAATTAAAATTTGTTTTTTTAGATCATTAGTATTTTTTTTTTTTTTTTTTTTTTTTTTTTTTTTGTACTTTCTCTAAAATTATTGGATTATTTATTAGTAAATATTATCAGTCTTATTAATGACTAAGGGTATTCTTAATTTTTATCACTTCTTCACTTTTGATTAAATAGTTCCCAATTTGGATCAGAGATCTCCCCACAGCATTCAATTTTCTCATGGGACATATGAAAATATGATGATCTGATAAGCCTGGTGGGAATAGTGTGTATCTTGTATAAATTTATGTAGGATGATAGTTGGTTGGGGTAGTTATTTTACAAGCAAGAGGGAGTTCTTTTATAAAATTTTTAAATCCCAGTTGAGCCACTCAAGGACTATTATTAACATTTTGTTAAAAATCTCAAACTTTCAACTTTGTAAATAGTTATGCTGTCTACAAAATGTAAATGGTGTCTTAGATGAGACACCATTTAAATTTTAAATATTGGTTTAAATTTTAAATATTTCATTTAAATATTGGGGAATTTCTGTTATTTCGATCATCAAGGTACAGGAATCTCAAATATCTAAAACATCTTTAATTTTTTCCAGATGGTTATGCTATTAAAGAGGATTAGACTATGCGGCCTCTAATTTTTACTAATATGGAATTCATACAAATTTCAAGTTCATCAAAAATTCTAGTAAAACAATTTCAAGAGTGGGAGGAAGTAGAGGATTTATATTGAATTTTGGATTTTAATTGATTAACTCTACTGAATATAGGTAAGCCTACATATTTAAGTTTTAGTTATTAGCATCTTCTACCTCAAAATATAGTTGACATGGGTCCCACTTACAGATTTATAGAAAATATATGGAAGTGATCATTACCCAATCAAAATAAATNGTTAAATAATATTTCTGGCTTCATCATAATCATGCTCATTAATGATACAAGCTGGCATCAGCTTTGTGGTCCAAAAGGTGGCTGTAAAAGACTTCTTTATAGGATTAAAGTTGGAAGATGGTACTACTAATATTAGATAGCGCTACAGCCCTTGGTGGGTCCTGGTCTCCTCTATGGGCCTCTGTCATTTGACTTGGTTTTGAGCGACTCCTCTCCAATTTCAGACTCCAAGATGGTTTCGTGAATCCTGTGTCACACCATTCATCAAATGAAGTTTGGACCAGACAGCTCTTTTAGAGTGATGAATTTCTTCTTCTGGGATTCTTTTTGGCACTTCCTCGAAACTCAAACGAGCAATATGGTCTGCCCACCTAAGGTGTCCCAGCTTAAATAAATATTGCCACATTTATGTCATTGAGGAACACATAAAGCTCCCAGTTCTTTCTTCTCCTCCAGCCTCCCTCATCTCTTACTGGCCCATAAATTCTGTGCAAGATCTTTCTCTTGAGAATAAGAAGATCCTTTCTGTCCTCACTGGTTAGGGTCCATTTTTGGGAAGCATATGTTAGAACAGGGTTTATTAGTGTTTTATAAAGGTGGGCCTTTGTTTTGTGCTCGCTCCTTAACTAATTCAACAGATCATCCGTCATGATTTCCCCACATTTGACACAGCGAGGGAGGTGGTTACAGTTGCTCTTTGAGTGACCATACTGTTGGCATCTGTGGCATTGAATTATGTCACGGCGAGGGTGAGACTTCTCTACCACTACTTTTGTATGGTATAGGTCTGTGAGGTCATAAATGGAGTTAACATTTGTTGTTCTCTCCAGATCTACAAAAAAAATAGTAGGAGTGGCACTTTATAAATTCCTTCAGTTCCTCACTGGGTGCCAAGGACATTCAGGACACTTTTCGGGTTGAACCGCTAAGGGTTCTTCTGCTATTGCCCCAGCGGAAGTTGTGTGGTGAAGATATCGAATAACTACTCGAAGTACTCGGTCTTCTTGGAGTTGGTACGAGTGGTACTCGGCTTTTGAGTCTTTTAGGTATTTTACTATAGCGCGGCAGGAGTCAGGAGTGTTAGGATTTATTTTAGTATCGGACTGTCTGCTAACGCATTTATAATTTTGCCTGCCAACTATTTGGTCAAGTTGTGTGCACATTAGATGGAAATTTTTAATATTTTTGACGAATATTGGTGGGGGCTTGAGAATTTTAGGGGTGGTCATCGTTTCCATCTGTGGGGAGAGCGCTGAAAGGGTTTGGAGTGAAGAACGGCAGTTCTGTGAAGGCCGGGGCATTATTGCTCTGTGTTGTGTCGCTGAGGCCTGCGAGATTTGTTGCCGACAGTTGTGTTGTTGCCTGTCAGGGATGACAGTGTGCTGCTGGACGAGCCCTGATGGCTCTGGCTAGCAGCGGGTCGCTGATGAGCAGGGGCTGGGAGCCCAAGTTCTGGCCCGTTATCTCTGTTAGGACAAGCAGTAAGACAGAACGTGTCGTTCCCTCTCCACTGATAACAATTGAATTGTTCTCTGACTAGAGCACACTTTTACATGATATTCATCATGATATCATCAAGCACTGAAAATTTTTTTCCTGGTAACTGCAGCTCTCCTCCAACTTCTATTCCCAAGTATGATAAAGAAATTCATATGTCTATGGGGGGCATAGGACAGAAGTAACTAAGGCAAGGTAGTATAAACTAAAAAGAGGATTATGTAAAACTAAAGAGGTTAGATGTGCACAAGGGAATATCAGGCCATTTTAATGCTTTGGATGAAACACAATTCTGTGTTAACACCCTTTAGCCTCAATAGACAGTTGCTTAAAAGACCAATCTCCAAACTCCATTCTTTATAACCTGCATTTGGGAGCCATGTTCGAGAGATGATCATCCAAATTAAAATCTGTTAGGAGAATGATCAGGTTATGTACAGGTTATAGAAACAGAGAAGGGCCATATACCAAAGAGAATACTAGTATGAAATGAAATAAATGTTTTTTTCTTCGGAAGTACTCTTCTGAATACTATGAAAATAGTGTGAGGATGACATTACGTAGATGATAACCTTGATAGTGCAGATAGTGCCTTATGCTCATTTAACTAGATTTTCTGGATACCCATTATAATAAAAAAATAATAGACTGAAGTAACTATAGCTCTAAATCTAAGGAGGATATGAGCCTCAGCATGCATTGAAATGTATGTCTGTCTTGTTCACAAGGGAAATTTATGTTTATATTAAAATAATGTACATATCAGACATACATAATGAAAACACTAATTGGATTTTAATTATCACCACCAATTAATCCAGTATGTATCATTAATACGTACTTGAAAATAGGGAACTTAACTTAAATGTAAGCCATCATAATCTCCAAAAATAAATAAAATTTAATGAAAAATTCTAATTAATCAGACCTCTTCCAAATGATTAAAAATCAACAAGTGTAATCTGTTCAGACTAGAAGGTATCTTAAATTAATTTGAATGAAAAATAAAAGTTATTAGTTATGCATAGTTTGCTAAATCTAAAGTGCTATGAAATAGCATCTATGATTAGAATATATAGCAATGATTAAATTTTATTACTAACAAAACAGATTAATATATTTTATTACTCATAAGGGAAGGGAAGGGAGATTTACCTTTAAACATGCATCTTGGTCAGTACTGGAATCACAAGCATAATTCCCTTCACACCACAAAGATTGATGAATACAGTCATCTCTGTAAGGTATTTTAACATCATCAGGCTCTTCGGTTATCTTTCCAAAATCTGTGAAGATTAACAAAATAAATCTTAAAAAAATAAAATTAAGAAAAAACTTTGTTGAATATTGGGGTATTCCATCCCTTTCTACTTCAAACTTATTAATTGCTTTAATTTAACATTATTAATGTTATTATTAATGAATTTAATTTTAATATTTCAAAGAATATTGTTTTTAATTTGGAGATAGTTAGTTGACTAAAACTTCTTTTTATCTATGAGGAAGGATTGGTCAGGGATTGTGAACAAAAAGTTTTTATTATTGCCAATGTTTCACCCTAACTTTTAGACATCTTTAGAACAAAGAAAATAAAAGAAACATACAAGAAAAATAAAAAAATAAAAAACATACATATATAAACTATAAAGGAAAAGGAATGAATAAACAATAAGAGTATGTGTAATCTACAATATAAATATATGACTAATTAGACTGAAACGGGACACATATAAGAGAGAGGAAAAATACATTGTAAAAAATTTGAAGTGCACATACCAATGGGGGCGATGGAAGGAGAGAATCTCTTACTTTAAGAGTAACCAAATCATGAGTGGAAATTATTTAATAAGACATTTTTGGAAAGGGATTGGAGGGGAGTGGTGGAGGATGGTCAGTAAGGCAAAAATACTGGTGAGAATCGGTGTTTTACAAAGGAAATGGAGACTTGTCTTTGAGGGATTAGGTGTTAGGTAGCCTGAGGTTCCTGGAAATGTCAATATGGGAAAGTCAAAGGTCGGGTGGTGAAATAATAATATGCTATGGTCTTAGTGGTCTTATGGTAATTTTTGTTTTAGAGTGTGAAAAATATTACTGTAAGTGGAAGAAATATAATCTTTGTCTGTCTTGTCATTAACATGGTTTGGTTTTAAGTGTATGTAAATGGGCTATAAATAATAATTATAAAAACCATTTTTTAAAGTTGGGTTTAGTCGCTAGAAGAGTGAATTTGTCAAAGTCGAATGTATGTCTGTTGGTAATAGTGTTTTGAAAGAGCTGTGATGGTTTTATTGTTTTTAATATCATACTGGGGTTGTTAGTTCATTTTTTGATGAGGTTTTTTGTTTGCTCTAAATAATCTGCAGTAAAATTGGAATTTTTTTATTTCTTCAAAATTCCAAAACCGAATACCCGAACAATTCTTCCTCATAAGAATGTTTTCATTTTAAGATTAATAATTTTTTATTTCTATACATGCTTACCTGAATCAAATTGGCCTTGTTGACTAACCTAGGTTTCAAATATGATTTGTCTTGCACAGCATTCATATGTTTTTCCTATTCTCTGTTTTAAGTGAGGAAGTATTTCATGTTTTATGTTCTTATTATTGATACTCGTACTTCACAAGTTTCCCCTGCTAGAGAGACATGGGACCTGGCCATTTCTTGGCCAGCTATTGTGAAAATTTAGGGGATTTTTTCCCTTAAGAGACATCAGAACACTCAGTTTTTATCAGGGACTTCATGAACAAATATTTTGGCAGTTTTACAGAAAGTAAAGATTGAAGATGATATAAAGAATGAACAGTCTTGAAACTTGAAGATACTTGTTTACGTTAAGTGTTAACGTTAGTGAGCTCAGTTGTAAGAGATGGCCAGTTAAACTGAGTATGTAGGTAAAACATGCTCAGGGTAAACACTGATGCACATTTTAAAAATTTCCAACAACCAAGCAAACATTCTGCAAAAAAATTGTATTTGATGCGAACATGATCAGTTTCTAATCTATATAACTGTTCGGGTTATTTCTAGGTAGATGCAATAATTTCTTGAAAAGTGATAATTCTAATCTTTTTCGGATAAAGGAGTAATAATATTCTCATATTTCAGACAGGTAGAGCAATATACTCTCTGATAAAGAATCAAATATCCTAATCCTGGCCTCCCAGTAAACAAAAGTAAAAAGTAAAAAAAACTATATATAGTGAAGAACGGCAGTTCTGTGA
>KZ806992.1:126573-136729 GCA_000696205.2 Oncopeltus fasciatus
AAAAAAAAAAAAAAAAAAAAAAAAAAAAAAAAAAAAAAAAAAAAAAAAAAAAAAAAAAAGGAGCTACCAAACACGTGCATCAATCCCCCACCTGTGTCTGAATACTACCTATTGAAAAAACACCCATCTTTTTATGGGTGTCACCCTGTCAATCTCACTTATATTTCTATAACATATGTTTAAAAATTGAAAATTATCTTTAGTTAAATTTTTACAAAATGTTTTGCCTAAGTTAGTTCCTTTGTAATAACAAAGCATCAAGTTTCTCCTGTTGTGTT
This sequence comes from Oncopeltus fasciatus, assembly GCA_000696205.2. Classification (NCBI taxonomy): domain Eukaryota; kingdom Metazoa; phylum Arthropoda; class Insecta; order Hemiptera; family Lygaeidae; genus Oncopeltus; species Oncopeltus fasciatus. The sequence continues at coordinate 126,852 of KZ806992.1, forward strand.
ATTGTCATCTTAAAACAATAAATTAACTCACTTTTAAATAATAAAATGAAAGACAACTGAAAATCTTCAAATTAAGTACTCTTATTTTATCTTTTATTTATAATATTAAGAAAAACAATGTTTGCAAATAAATAATATTGAACCAATACTTCTAACAAGTAACCAAATATTCACGCTATAACAAGAGAAGACAGGATATACTGATAAAAACATATTTGTAAAATAGAGATACCGATAATGTAAGGTGGGTCTTCATAAAAATTTGGCAATTTACTGCTGAAGATAGATAGCAATGTTTATCAATAAAATATTACAAGGTTGAATGTAAACACAAAAAAAAGTTTAAAAAAAATTAAAAATTTATTTCTAGCTAAATAATAGTCCGTCAGCCATATGTCAATGTTACCAAAAAAGGTTAAACAAATCTATAATAACAAAAATAAGAGAAACCTCACAAAAAATAGTAAATGTTTTTCATGAAGTTTCTATAATTCTCCTGTCTTAAAACATAAACATGAACTCAAAAATAATTGGCTTTTAATAAATATGTTACTAACAATTACATATTTTTAATTGGAGGTACTAGTTTACCGAGCAAGTTTTATCAGGAGAGGATTGTCAGGAATTCGGTCTAGGGAGCTGAAGAATTAAAAACTGATTTGTAACCAAACAAATGGAGTCATGTAAGGAGCCCCCCCCCCCCCATTACTCTATTTGCCCTGATGATGGCCTGAAATTTAGGCCGAAATGTTGGTGATAATTAAAAAAAACTTTTTTGGTTATAAATCAGTTTCTAATTCTTCAGCTTCCAAGACCAAATTCCTGACAATCCTCTCCTCATACACATATTTTATTTTCAAGAAGGCAAAAGAAAAAGTTGTGGCACACATTTACTAACAACTTGATTTGATTTTGCCTACCTGTGTTATTGGATATTATGAACCTAAGCTTATCACACTCTATTTGATTAAAAGTATATTGATTTATAGAAATATTACATTCAGGGATTAAAAAAAGAAAAAGAAAAAAAAAAACCTTAAATTTTAATATTATGGATGTCACAGGGAAGTATATATACCTTGTTTTATTTTTATGATTTTATTTATGTATAAACAAGGTATTATGTAATTCACAGTGACATTTATTAAATATAAAATCTTCAATAAGTCATTGACATACACTGTTACAATTATTAGAAGAGAGGCATGGCCTATTCCAGGCCCTTGATCTCTGTTAACCAAAAAGATCTTAGTGATCCCCAAGCCACATTCATTCATTCAAAAGAAACTTGAGGCCCTTGATAAAACTCTGCAAGCCCTTAGTGATCCCACCTTTATGATGCCCTAGGATTTGAGCCCCTGCAAATAATTGTAGTCTGCAGTAGGAGAGTGCTTCATATTCGCATCAAATGTATTCGGTTGTCTCCTCCATAGGATGCAGGTAGAGTTCCCTACTAATCCCATCCTTTTAGGTTATATTTAAGAGGACATTGTCTTGTAAGAAGTGAGAACAGGCACCTTAACACCTAGTGGATGAGCATGCATCAGGCCAATATAGTATTTGGTCTTCTTATCACAGAATTCAAAGAAGTTCTAGGACTTCCTCAGCCCTGGTTTGTTAATGCAAAAGGTTTTACATTCCCTTGTCCCAGCACTAATTTAAGTCCTGAAGAAGTCTTAGGATATCCTGCAGTAACATTCTATATCAATTTTATTTCTTGGACAATTAACGTTCATAAAAGCTGTCAGACCAAATTCCTCTTACAGAAGCTCACAAATTTTACAGCAAAGGGTGTTTTATTCAGCAATAAACACCAATCAAAATTTTATTCTGTAACTTAGGCTTAGGGTAAAATAATTGCATAAGGATATGGGATAAAATAAATATAAAATAATTTTTATGATTAAAGAAATTATAATAAATAACTCACCACATCCAACTTCATCTTCACCATTAGGACAATGAAAAACTCCATCACATCGTTCAACAGAAGTTGTAAAGCAATGATCAGAATTTATTGAGCACCTTATTTGATCAGAAGGACAAAAACCTTGAAAATATGTAATTCACATATATATAAAATACATTTCTAGTTGTATTAATGTCATACAATTTTTCTCTCATACTTATGGATATTTGAGAGTGGTGTCATAGGTCACCTTCTCTCTCATGTGATTTTCATTTTATTTATTTATTTATATATTTTGTATTTAAGTTTTTTTTTGTTTTTTGTTCTTCATTTAAATCAAATTACAAAATGTTTTTATACAACAGAAATGTAATAAATAAATAAAAGTTTAAAAAACCAAAAAAAAATTATGGTTTAATATTTAGTTAATTAATACAAGCTGAGCATTTTAGGTTAATATATCTTGACACCTTCCATCTGTCAAACTATCATCTTGCAACATATGACAAAAAAAAAAAAAATCAGTTCATCTGTGGTTTAAAAAGTTCTTTGTTCTAAAGGCTTTTAATATTTCTTAAAAGCAATAAAATATTTGCTGAGCATGGATTGACCAGAAAATGATTTAAAAAATTAATTTTTAATTCACTTCATTGCTTTATTTAAACAAATCATTTCTTGAAAATTTTTATATCATGCTTATCTGATAACATCATGTTATCTCATTTTCTTTATAAAAGAGCATAAGTACATAAAATTTTACAATCTGAATATACGCACTATATATTTTACTATAATAACTAACTTTTTGTAATTGTGTTATGTACAACACTGATAATTTGGGAGGATATACAAGGGTTCAATGGAAGGGTTTTCGAAAACATATTGTTAAAACAAATGATGCCTTCCGATCAGTTAGGCTTCCGACGTAAGCATTCTACTGTCCAGCAAGTGTTTCTCGTCGTAGACTACATTTCCTCTTCTCTTGAGGGCAAAGAGTACAGCTTAGGAGCTTTTTTGGATTTGATAGAAACTGGCACAGTGGTATTCTGTTTAACTGAAATTCATACTTCCTAGTAACACTTACCTAATCCTCAAACAATTAATGAGAGGGAATAGAATAAAAAAATCTATCTGTCCCAGCCAGGAATTGAAAAATACTTCTCCCGAGAGGAAGCGGGAGTTCCTCAAGGTAGTGTGCTTGGGCCTATTCTTTTCATCCTATTCACTGCTGACTTCCCTACCCATACAAGTACCCTCTTAGCTCTTTTTGCAGACCACAAGGCTATCCTATCTTCCTACACTAATCCTAAAACTGCGTCTAAAAACCTACAAGATAATTTCGAAAGCATTGAACAATGGTGCGGTAAACAGATAATAAAAATCAATTAAGCAAAATGCATTCAAGTTAATTTCCAATTATGGAAGAAAAACTTCCTTAAAATTGTTCCTTCACCACTCTCAAATCCTGTTTGTTACCTGGGATTCCATCTTGACTCACGACTCACATGGAGCAAACATACTAAAATTAAAAGAAAAAACTCAATCGCGCGACAGGGAAACCTATACAGACTCATGTATAGGTACTCCAATCTTACAATAGAAAACAAACTGACACTCAACAAAACATTACTATGACCAATCTGGATTATATAGTGTAGAAATATGGGGTGCCGCTAAGCCTTGGTTGGAACATCGAAAGAATCCAGTCCTTTTAATTTAAAACTCTCAGAACTGCTTATGCTCTCTATAACATATCCAACTCCTCCCTTCACCACAATTTTAATACCTTTTTCATTCAAGACCTTATTTCTTACCGGTTCTCCCTTTTCTAAAGTTAACTGCCATATTATCCTAATCCAATAGTACAGACCCCAACCCCTACAAATCTTCCCGTCGACTCAAACCAAGATGGCCTCATGACTTTCTGGGAACATAGTTTCTATTTAACTTGAGAATGGTGTCAATGGTCACCTTCTCTCCTCCAGTGATTGTCATTTTGTTATTCTTTTAGTTCATTGTAATCAAATTACAAATGTTTTAATTTTAATAGAAATGTAATAAATAAATAGAAGTTGTAAAACACTTTCACTCTGCTGTAACTCTGGTTACCTTCTTTTCTAAGACAAATTTTACAAACAAATATCGCGACTTGCCATGGGCAATAGCCTGGACCCTGACATAGCAAACATTACACTAAATGACTTACTTGACACAGTTCTCCGTAACTATTGAGCCATTGAGAAGGAGGTTTTCCGACGATGATCTTTTCCTGATCCTCAATCCTGAAAAAATTCCTGAAATCCTCAAAGCCTTCAACTATTCAATATAGAACTGGAAACCAATAACCAGCTCCCCTTTCTAAACCTACTCCTCATCAGAAACCATGATGGCTCAATAGTTACGGACTGGCATACTAAACCTACTTATACAGAACGCTTACTCCATTTTAATTCCTCACATCCATTCCCTAAAAAAAAAAAAAAAAAAAAAAAAAACACAAAAATAATATAGAAACATGTCTATATGTTATAATCCAATAGTATAAAAAAACATTAATTATAATATTCTGAACAGGAAACTGGAAGGGAACAGGAAATGGATGTAGGAGTAGGGAAAGGATAGGAGGGATTAGAAATGTAAGAAAGAGGAGGGAAGCTGAGGTGGTCGTATGGTGATTTTTGTTCTAAGATCTGAAAAATATTACTGTATGTAGAAGAAATATAGTCTTTGTCTGTTTTGTCATTGATGGGGTTTCATTCTAAATGTATGTGAATAGACTCATCTAAAAATCGTTTCTCAAGGTTGGGTTCAGTCGTCAAAAGTGTGAATTTGTCTAAGTCGAAAGTATGTTCTTCTGTAGTAGTGTTTTGAAAGAGCTATAGTGGTTTTTTAATTTTTTATATCATGTTGATGGTTGCTGATTTTTCTTTTTATGGGGTTCTTCGCTTGTCCTATATATGCTGCGGTACAATTTGAGGGGCGCAGGGGATTTTGTAAATGATGTTACATCTGACAGCATGGGGTTTTTCATTTTATTGTATAAATTTTGTAGTTTATTGTTGTAGGAGAAGCCTATGTGTAGTCTTGGGGAAAGTATTAATTAGAGATTTATTGATTTCTTCTGATAGAGTGGGAATATAGGGTAGGGAACAGAACATTGGAGTGTCACTAGGAGGGAAGAGTAGAAGGAGAATTATAAAATTTATTGATGAGTGTGTTTATTATGTTTCATGAAAAGCCATTATTGTTAAGAAAGTCTGTTAGGCTCCCCATCATCCTATTTGGTATGTTACTTTCAGAATATTGTTAATATTTTTTTTTTTTTTCTTTTTCTCTCAAATATGTTTAGTACCCAGTTTTCATGCATTTTATATAGTCGATTACACACAGTTCTATATTTTCATTTGTTTATTCTTTGTTAGATTGTGACATATAAACATGTTTCTATATTATTGTTGTATGTTTTTTTTTTCATATTCAGCCCTTATGATGCCAGAAATTCAGGCCATTACGTTGGCTAAAATAAAAACTTTTTTGGCAACAAATTGTTTTTAATTCTTCAACTACCAAGACCAAATAATCCTCTCTTCATAAATCTGTTCAGTGTTTTGGCTGTATTCAATTTAGACACCAGTCTTGAAATTGCTAAATAAAATTCTGAGGAAAATGTGCTCAGACTATATACGATGGTTCCTGTACTACAGAGGCCAAGAGGATGCATTGAGAAAAGGCTCATCCAGCCTGATCAAGAGAGTGTGAAGTTTATAAAAAAGGAAAACATAATTGAAAATATTAGAACAGAGATATAGTGTCTTACGGGAAAGTAGAATTTACTAACAAATTTAATACTAACGCTACTTTCCCACCTATTACATACCATTTGCAACTAGCAGTAAATCTAAAACCGATTCACTTAATATTAAAATAGAAAAATTAGCAAACATTTTTAATCATCAAGTCAATAAAATTTCAGTTTTGGAATATAGCATTTCTTCCCAAACTTCAAATATTGATAATTTATTGGAAAAACCTCAAAACTGAAAAAGCTCCATTTTCTAAGAGCAATAGTAAAAATATAAATAATGATGTACCTCCCAAAATCCGAAAGTAAAATTCAAAAGTCAAATGACTATCCTTCAGGCAGTGATTCAAATCCTGCACTGAAATGACCTTTATCACGCTCATTAACTATCTCAAGGCATAATTCTCAATTAAGCCTCAGTAGAGGAACTGCTCCACTGAGGCTTAAAAAGAATCTGAAAAAGTTGTAATAAATAAATAATGCTACATATTATTTATCTACAATAAACATATAAAAAATGTACTCTTAATTTAATTTTAATTATATTTTTTTATTNTTCCATTCCCTAAAAAAAAAAAAAAAAAAAAAAAAAAAACATAGCCAAGAACCTAATTCACAAGACACTAAACCTCTCAGACATCAGATTTCAGGATAAAAAAAAAACAAAAAAAAAACTTATAACTGAAATCCTAATAAACAATGGCTTCCCACAACATACATTACACCGACTCATCAACAAATTTTATGATTCCCCCTTGCTCATTCCACCACCCCATCTCCCCTTCTTGACACGCCTATTTTTCGGTCCCTTCCTTACATTCCTACCTTATCGGAAAAAATCAACAAACTTCTAACCAATACCTTTCCAAAACTAAATGATGTAGGTTTCTTTAACAAAAAGAAACTCCAAAGCTTATATTCCAACCTTAAAGACCCCATCCCTCCCACTGACAGATCTAAGGAAATATATAAAATCCCTTGTGTCAGCCCCAATTCTACTGCAAAATACATTGGAAGACAAAACACCCAATAAAAAAAAAAAAATACTCAACAACCATAAACATGACATAAAAAACAACAAAATGACCACTGCTCTCTAAAAACATTCCATTACTCATAGACACATTTGACTTCCAAAAATTCACACATCTTGCGATTATGAGTATTTAGGTTAGTTTCAACCTCGAAAAACATATTTTATTAGAATCCATATATATACACTTAGAAAAACCCCATTAACAATAAAACAGACAGACTATATTTCTTTTACGTACACAAACATTTTCAATATACTAAAACACAAATTAACATAATAGTATATATTGTCTCACTCAAACCTTAGAGACTGCTATTTTCTAGAAGTTTTCAGGTCACTCTTAACTACTGTCAAATCCCTTCAAAGACACCGTCTTTATCTCACTTTCCTTTCATTGTTACCGCCATCCTTTCTAAAATATCGCCCCCCCCCCCCCATCTCTCCAATTCTCAATTGGAAGTTTAGCCACATTCCCCTGCTGATTACCACCTGTTTAGATCTCTGGACAACCATTTCAGACAGAATATTACAAAAACTGAGACAGGCTAATATCCACATTGAACAAGTTTTTCATCAGTAAAAAAATCAGCTGTTTTTTAAAGAAGGAACTTGGGAATTCACTGGATAAATACACATATGCCCAAAAATAAAACATACCTGTAGTTTAGTGACATAAAATTCTATCTAGACTATCCTTACCCCAAGATGTATGCAGTAAGGAACATGTGATACTTTACACAAGAAATTTAAAAAGTTAATGTTTTGGGAAGCATATGTATTTCTAGACAAGTACCATATTTGAATAAAAGTATAAGAAAAAATTGGTTCTCAAGAAGCATAAAATTAACATAGCATACAAGAACCCACCACAAAATTGGCATTTGTAATTGCTCATATATAGGTCAAACTTAAGGGAAGAAAAAAAAAAAAGAAAAAAAAAAAAAACGGTGCCAGGAACACTGAAAAATCCACCATTAGTGAACTCCTGTGCCAACTTGAAGAAAATTACCACTATAAGTCAAAACATTTGTGAATTGTTACATAAAATAGATAAAGGAGGACTCATGAAAATGGAAAGTATAGAAATAAAAATAGACAAAAAGAAAAACAGGAGGATCTAATTTAAATTTATTTTGTTTCTATATTTTAGTTTATTGACTATATTTTATTCAATTGACTGTATTTTATTGACTTTTGAGGTTTTTTAAAATAGTAAATTAAACACATAAAAAATTGATTTTAGGGACAATAATCTACACATAGATTTATTGTTTTAAATTAATGTGTTACCTTTTTGTTATAGTTTGTAAATGTTTTAAATTAATTATTACTGTTTTACAAGCTTATTTGTTTTGTTTGTGACAGGTGTGCTTAGTTCTGAAGATGTGATATGGATCCTGAAAATGCTAAGCTATAATTAATAAAAGTATATTGTACGGAGAAACGAACTTTGTTTCAGTTCCTGTTTAATACACATTAAGGATGTAAGGATTTATCCTGACCCAATACACGGCCCACTTGAGAAGGTACACCATTTAGGCTGGCTGGCTTTTCCTATTCAAAGAAGAATGGGTCCAAATTAGCACTTGATGTTCCTTAGGAGATCACCAGGAATTCTCAGGACTATTACAAACATAAGCACAGAAAGAAAAACCAATTATGCACTGTGAGCATTGGACCTAGGACCTTTGGCTAAGAAGTCCAGTACCTTCACCACCAGACCACTATACCCCTTTGGTACAAATGTTTACAGTTTACTGATTTTTTTTTTTTCTTTTTAGTCCTGAACTTACACATGGTAAGGGTTGGTTCAGACAAATGAAATTTCCTCTTAAATATACATCTAATAAATGATATAAATATATCATAAGAGTTAAATTAAAAGTAAAGTTAAAAAGCTTACCACCATGAAATACTTCAATAAAAAATGAAATTAGAAATCCTCTTGGTTGTTTATTAGAAGATGATGCAATGAACTTAATTTTTGTCTCAAGTTGGGAAAGATGAATAGGTTTCTTTGTCCGATTGCGCCCGCATATTTCTTGAGTGAGGCCATTGCCATTCATTGTCAAAGTTAACACATTGTGGTGACAACAAGGAGGTGTTTTACAGTTCACATCATCCTCTATATCAATATCTTTAAACCTTGAATAGAACAGTGAAATTTATGAAATATTAATGTGAGTATTAATTTAACATATGATTTAAAGTTTTAAGGTACTTGCTGGTTCAATTTTATAATTAGAATATTTCACATCTTTCTCACTGAAACCAGTAAAGAACGTTTGATCCAGGTGACAATATGTCCCCTCTTGCCTTCATGATAGCCCTGAAGATGGCTTACAATGTAAGCTGAAACATCAGCAGATAATAAAAAATACAATTTATTTTAAATTGTATTTTTTGGATCAACCATGACTAAACCCCAACAAATAATCTACTAAATAAAATTTATTTTTGTCCCCAATTGAAGAAACTAAAAAAAAAAAAAAACTTTTAACAGTTTCAGTTCTTTTAAGGTATGTTTTAAAAATAAATGCTATTATATTAAAATAATATTTGTAAGAAATGGTTCCCTGTTACTGGAAATAACAAAGAAAGATTTTGCTAATTTTGATCAAATTAAGTATTATGAAAATATACCGATTCATTTTTCACCCCACAAATTTTTAAATTTCACAAAGATAGTAATCCCGTGCTCTGAACTACTTAATAAATAAATAATAATAAATAAATTACTTAATTGTTCTGATGATGAGATACTAGAAGAATTGAAAGATCAAGCAGTTTTTGGGGTAAAGAATATATAAGAATGTACGTGGAACTAAAACACCAACTCAAGCATTGATTTTAACTCTTGAAAACTATGAACTGCCGGAACACATAAAGCTCTATTTTGTTAATATTAAGATGACCGTACATACATAGCTTTGTGCAATTTGGAGGTGAATTTGTTGACCTTTAAGTTTTATTAAGAGAGAGAATTTTTAGTGCAAGGGAACAGAATAAAAAATCTAACTGTCCCAGCCAGGATTCGAACCTGGATCCCCTGCTATCCGGGCCGGTGCATTAGCCACTTATGCTAACCTGTTCCGGTAGTTAGGACACAGTAGCCGGATCCAGGTTCGCGA
>KZ806992.1:146402-158387 GCA_000696205.2 Oncopeltus fasciatus
AAAAAAAAAAATTTTAGACTTTGTTCAAATCCGGTCAAGGGTCAGCAAAGACCCTCTCTCTCTTGTTCGAACTTGTCGACCGGACTCTCTGACCCCTCTCTGCCCCCCCGTTACCTGTCTTGCATTATTAACTCCCTTTTTAATTTATTATTTTTTATGAAGTGTTGGCAATGAGAATGTCACGGGGCCATCTCCTATTCAGGCGACGTGGTGGATTATCAGGATGGGTAATACTGGATAGAGTTTGGGCTAAAGAATTGGGATGCATGGAAAGGCCAGAGTGGAATTTATTAAAACGGGTTCCCTTTAACTGTAGTGATTTTGAGGACATTGTGGGATAAGGAGTTTGCGACGTAATAGAGTGCATCAACTATGATTCTTAGGATTTTGGATTGAAAGGACTGTTTTCTTTGGATATTGAATGGTTTAGAAGTCCCCCACAATTCGACTCAAAACGTCCAGATAGGTCTCAGTAACATCTTATAAATGGTAAGTTTGATGGACACAGTTAAGGTTGACTTGCGGCTTAGTAGCTTGTAAAGTTATCCAAATCTCCTATTTAGTTCCTGTCTTTTGATTTTTGTATGTGTGTTCCATGTTAGACGGGAGTCAAGATGAAAGCCTAGGTACCTGACGCAATCGGAAGTTGGGATAGGGATGTCATTGAAGTAAATTCTGCCAGGTTGTTTCTTCCTTAGTGTAAACGTAACATGACAGCATTTGCCTTCGTCGACCTTAATGCGCCAGCGCTGGTACGCTGTATGTCCATCAGATGCCGTTGGAGATTTCGCCTGACAGTAAGTGAGTCAGCATCGGTAGAAAGGATTGCTTGGTCATCTGCAAAGGTTGCTAGGAGTGTGTTAGGATGTGACGGGATATCGGCAGTGTACAGGATGTAAAGGATAGGGCCGAGCACACTACCTTGTGGAACTCCCGCCTCCACTTGGTAATAGTAGGAGTAATCTAATCCTTGTCGGACCTTGAAGAATCGATCGGTTAGGTAGGAGCGAAGGATAAGGTGCTTGGGAGGATGGGTTTTAATTTGTACAGTAGTCCGCGATGCTAGACCCTGTCAAATGCTTGTGACACATCGAGGAAGGCACCAACGCAGTACTGCTTGTTCTATATCGGTTGTTGGGGTATCGGCTGTATAATGGATGTAAAGGATGGGCCAGAGCACACTACCATGTAGAGCTCCCGCCTCCACTTGGTAATATTCCGATTAATCTAATCTTTGTTAAATCCTGAAGAATCGATCGGTTAGGTAGGAGTGAAGGACTTATCCTTTACCTTAGTAAAAGGTGCTTGGGAGGATGGATTTAAATTTGAACAACATTCCGCGATGCCAAACCCTGTCAAATGCTTGCGCACATCGAGGAAGGCACCAACGCAGTACTGCTTGTTCTCGAAAGTGGAAGATATGCAATCTACAACACGGAACACCTGTTGGATCGTGGAGTGTTTGGCTCAGAAACCAAACAGGTTTCTTGGAAGTATTTGGTGAGCGTCTAGGATTGGTATTAGTCTTTTAAGAAGAATCTTCTCTTAAAGGTAGGTTTCGATGCTGTCCAGCACGACTGTTTAGTGAAGGATTGTACAACATCGTCAAGGTCTTCCGGGGAGGACACTCTGAGGTCTATGGTATCTTCAAGGAGGGATTTAAACTTATCCCAATCAACTTGCCCATTATGAGTCGGTTTTGGGATGGGTTGGAGTGACATGGTGAGGAGTACGGAACTGTGATCAGAAGAAATGTCATTGAGTGTGCTGGTAAAGAATTGAAGGGGGTGTAGGCATTTGCAGACGAAAAATTCAATGAGATCCGGTACTCGATTGCTATCTGTAGGCCAGTAAGTGGGGGTATTCGGAGAGAGGGCTGTGGGAAGCCTATATTATCACTATCACTATCATTAAAACCATCACAAAATCACTATCACTATCACTATCAAAATATCACTATCACAATATCGCTATCACAATATCACTACAACAATAACACTATCACTATATCACTCCATTGGTACCATTTTTATGACTAACTCATTGGTACCATGGAAGGAAAGGGAAGTGTTCAGGGTACGACCACGGGAGTTAGTCCTGGAGCCCCATTGTAGATGTTTCGCATTGTAGTCGCCGCCAGCGAGGAAATGGGAGCCCAGTGAATCATAAAATTGACTGAACTGACCAGAAGTTATAGGTTTGTTTGGGGCAAGAGTGATAGGAAAGGTGAAGGTTGAGAGTGACACAGTGGTGGATTGGAGATTGTCTGAAAGATCAGAGGGAATCTGGTGATGAGAAGGGGAGCTGCAAATCAGAATGGCTGTCCCACCATGGGCTTTCCCGTCTGGCTGGTCGGTCCTATAAGTTCTGTACCCTGGTATATTGATGTATTTTTTCAGACTTAAGTCGGGTTTCTGTTATAAGTGCGACGTCAACATTTCTATTATTGAGAAGTAATGTTAATTCGTCTTTGTGTGTATGTACTTCTTTGGCATTCCATAGGAGAACTGTGAGGAATTTGCAGGTTTGGGAATTCGTGGTTGCGGAACAGGAAACCGGGCAATTAGGGCTGTGATGAGATTAATGAGGGGATTTAAAATGGACTCCATCATGGACTGGGTTCTAGCAAAAAACGTTTCCATGATAGCGTACATGTCGGAGGAAGTAGGAGGTGGAGAGGTTTGAGAAATGGCTGCGTGACGCTCATGCGGTGTTTGTTGCTGCTGAGTGTAGTGTCTCTGCTGCAGTGCGAGGGATCCCGCTGGCATTGGGCCGAGGGAACTCGCTGGCGTTGGGATGAAGGCTCGCGTGCGTGCGTTTCCTCAGCTACTGATATGCATTGCAGCCTTAATAATTAGCGGGGTGACTCTTGGAGCAGAGAGCACAGGTGGCTGGAGTGTCCCTGGTCTTCTGGCACTCTCGGCTGTCATGAATTATCCCGCATTTTACACAACTAAGAAGGTGGTTACAGTTGCTCTTTGAATGGCTATACTGTTGGCATCTGTGGCATTGAATTATGTCACAGCGAGGGTGAGGCTTTTCTACCACTACTTTTGTTTGGTATAGGTTTATGAGGTCATATATGGAGTTAACATTGGTTGTTCTCTCAAGATCTACCAAAAATAGCGGGACTGTCACTTTAGAAATTCGCTCAGTTCCCCGCCGGTTGCCAAGGACATTCAGTAAGAATACTGAATACCGAAAAGTATTTCGGTTTGAACCCGCGCTCTAAGAGTTCTTCTGCTACTGTCTCAGTGGGTGTTGTGTGGTGAAGATATCGAATAACTACTCGAAGTACTCGGTCTTCTTGGAGTTGACTCGGCTTTTGTAGCTTTTAGATATTTAACTATAGCGCGATACGAGTCAGAAGTGTTACAATTTATTTTTGAGTCAGAATGACAGCTTATACATTTGTAATTTTCCCTGCCAACTATTCGGTCAAGTTGTGTGCACATCAGTTTAAAATTCTAAATGTTTTTGACAAAGATCGTTGGGGATCGCTTGGGAATTTTAGGGGCGGACATTGTTTACATACTGTTTTCCTCTGTGGGGAGAGCGCTAAATGGGTTAGGCGGGAAAAACGGCGATTCTTTGAAGGCCGGGGCTTTTATGTAATGCTTTTCTAAGATGGCAATCACCCCATTGGCTTCGTAGGTTTTAAACTCATAAGATAGAGTCCGGAACCACGACAGAAGCACCGTAGAACCAGTGAAGCGTTTTGTTTCGGATATGTCGAAGCCAGGAATATCGATCGAGATCATTGTACAAGCCAATAACAGGGTACCGCAAAATTCCAAGCGCGCAATAGATACATAATGGGTTGGAGCAAGCTTCGTTGCCTTGATAAAATGTACTCGAATTTCTTTCTCGGAATCATTTTGGCTCACAGTATGAAATGAATTACGTTGACCCACAAATAAATAAAAATTCAGAACAAAGACGGAAATGTACACATATGGACAGTACATTAAAATTGCAAGAACAAATAAATGCTTTAATACAATCAGTATCTATGGTAAACTAACAGACTATGTTTTTAGAATCAGGTCACACTCCCCATGTCCCACAGAACCTAAATATTTAGAGTTAAGCACTATAGAAAAATGTCTCCCATATTTTATAGATTCAAAAAATCGTGAATGGCTCGTTGATTTTTGTCATACAGGATCTTTGAAAAATCACATTAACCCTGAAATTGTTCCAACTTCATCCCCTTGTTTTAAGGAGAGATTTTTTTAGAGAACACCAAATGATTCAGAAGGTTCTGAATATATACTGCTTCCATCTCATGAAGTTGTACCTAAAGCAAATTATATTAAGATGTTGGAAGATTAATATTATATTAAATTCTCTGGAAGATAAGATATTTTGTTAGGACATGAAACTATTAGGTCAGTAGCTGCTAATATTAATTTTAAGACTAGTAGACTAGAATATTATGAGGGTATAAATAATATATTATTTGATATAGAAAATAATGAAGAAAATGAAAATAAAATTATTTTCAAACAAAATTAAGTTATAGCAGTAAAGAAAATAGAAAAAATTAAAATATACAGAAATAGTTAAAATTATTTGGGGCTACTTTCTATTGATGAAGTGCTAAGAATAAATTTATATAATGTCAAATAAGCCACCAAGAGAGGGTCTTCAAATTTACAAATGCTTTTAAAAATGGGCACAGAACAGTTGCCTAATCAAAAGTGTTTAATTATTAAAAATACCTTGAAAAATCGGGAGCAAAGAATGATTGCTATGTGACAAACAAGTTTGACACATTCTACAAATAACTAAAATAAAAACTAAGCGGATTATTCAGCATGAACATTTAATTCATGTCATTCCCCACACTTAGAGAATATGTTTTTCACCAATAAATAAACCTGCCATTTTCATTTTTTAAAAATTGACATGAGAACAACCTTAGTAAATAAATTCCTCAGAATTTGCTTATAGGGAAATAAAATCTTCATGATGAATATAGAGCAATATCACTTTCAGGAGCTGCATACAAAATATTTTGCAACATGAGTTACAATTATATTATATATAATTAGTATAATGAAAATATGAACTTATGGAAAGAGAAATAGAACAACTGATTATATTTGTAGTAAGAAAAATTGAAAAATGTTAGAAGCACAAAACAGCTTCAAGTTCTACTCATTTACTAGTTCCATTCTTATAATAATAGTGTAATAAAGAATTCCAATCAGACGATTTTCTACACACACAAAAAAATTAATGCTTAGGAAGATGATATTTGCAAATTGGAAAAGAAATAAGATATNTATATGATAAAGTTTTATTGAAGAAAGGTTAGAAAATGTAGAAGATAATAAGGCAACTTGCTTCGCTTATTTTAACGAGTTGATGATCATTTGTCCTCAACCGTTGGATATAGATGAAGTTGACTTCATTTATTCATCAAGTCCGGTGACAAATTGTCCCTTGGAACTTGATTGTTAAAGAAATTCCTAACCTTACTTCGTACAAATCATATGAATATTGAAGAAAAAGAAACAATAATAAAACTAATTAATCAAAAAGCGAACTGAACAACTAAATTTAACTAGGGAAACTGAACCCTCTATACCAGAACCGTATTAAAAAACCACATTTCACAAGAAACACAAACCAAAATACTTTAAAACTAAATACACATATAGTAGAGGGAAAATTAAGAAATATAAAAAATTTCACCCAAACAGAATGAAACGTCCCAGAAAGAACACTAAAACTTCATCTGTTACAGGTCATCATCTCCACATAATAACTAATATTACAAGTACAACTGAATTACATAACCAATACACCTTTTATTTGAAAACCTCATCTTGTTGTATAATAAAATTAATTATATTGATACAAGTCTAGAATTTGGTAAAATAAATATCATTCATTCTAACATTTTGTCTCTTTCAGAAGTAGCTAAAATCATTCAGAATACTCAGATAAAGTTTATATAAACTCTTCCTGAAGTACTATGACAATTGGGTAAGGTACACTGTTCCTTACATAAAAATCATATATCATATTTTGTACAGATCCCTCTTTCCCTTCCCTTCTATGAAACTATTTTCCTTTTATCATATCCTGTAATAGGAGATAACAAATGTGTTAGAGCACTTGTCTACCCACCTTTGGTATTAAGATATAACGAGTTACTAACAGGTAAATTTGAACTAATCAATAATAATTATTATTGCAAAAATGTTTCTAAAATATCGAACAGTTTATTAATAATATGATAAATGATAAAGAATTAGATGGTTGTAATTCATTAGTTATAAGTACCCCAGCTTCCATTGTAAAGTGTATTCCCTTGATTAATAAATATCTTTATGAAGAAGAATTTATGGTGATGAAGAAGAATTTATGAAGAAGAAGAATTTATGAATTTATGAAGAATTTATGAAGAAGAATTTATGATTTATGAAGAATTTATGAATAATTTATGAAGAACTTATGAATTTATGAAGAATTTATGAATTTATGATTTATGAAGAATTTATGAAGAAGAATTTATGATTTATGATGAATTTAATAGAAAGAAATTAGATATTTTATCAGGTAATCATACACTGACTGTTCATCCTAAGGAAACAGTTTTATTGCCTCTAGAAGACAAAGTATCATTACTTAATGATTCTAATTATTATACATTCTTTGAAAGTACAATATGTTTACCATCACAATTACCTAATATTCAATTAAAGGTTAACTTTTCTTTTGAAGATATTCATTTAGCAAATATAAATGTAGAATCGTTAGATATTGTATATGACTGGCAGGTTGATCATACTATTATTATTTATAGTATATTATTTGTAATTATTATGTTTATATTTGCTTTCCTTTTCTACTTAGACAAAGCTTGTTGTTAGAACTATATATTCAATTAGAATTCATCGCCTCCCAAGGTACAACCTTACCTCGAATTTCTTCTTAACCCTTTCCATACTCAGAACTAAATATTGGATTTCTACGGGGCTGAGTTTTGTTAAAAAACAGATAGCGAGCTGCATAATATGCTTTCGTCGAAGACCTACAGCCAAAGCACCTATGATGGCTTCAACTGTTGTTAATAATGTCTATCTTTCAACATATAAAAGTGAAAAATTCAAATTTCATTAAGATCAATAACTGATTGTGACTCTAGACAGTAAAATTATAATTACAGATTCAAGTAAACCTCTACTCCTAATTGTTCAATTTTACTGTGTAAATCCTAAAGTATTTCTTTTGACCATAAACGAATCAGTGTTGAGTTTAATATCTCTAAATAACTATTGCGCCAACTGAAATCAGAACAAATGTTTTAGTCGCACTTGACTTTCCGGTAATCNCTATTATTATTTATAATATATAATTTGTAATTAATATGTTTATATTTGTTTTCCTTTTCTATATAGACAAAGATTGTTGTTAAAACTATATATTCAAGCAGAATTCTTCGGCAACAGAGACTTCGCCATCTGAGGTACAACCTTACCCCGAACTTCCTCTTGCTTCGCCGAGGACGGCTTCAGCTTAGGGTGTGAGGAGTTACATCCAGCTTTTCCCCGTATACTGCTGACTGTTCACATCTGCACTTTTCTACTATATAAACCCAGCCATATTCTGTAATATTGTATTTCGCTCTCTGATTTCTGCCAGTCATTATGCCCGTGTAACTATTTGTAATAAAGTTACTTCTTTTAAAAGCCGAATTAGTGTTTATTATATTGAACTTTCAAGTATTCCCTGTGTAGAAACCCTCTTTCCTCTATCACCTTGTCGGACCCTGATGATGTACCTTTTAAAATTCTTGTTAATGTTTCTGATCCTTATTTTCAGATCACATCATCCAGCCCGATTCCTGGCTTGTATAATGAGCACGATCGACATTCCTGGCTGCGACAAATCCGAAGCGTAATGCTTTATTGGTTCTACGGTGCTTCTGTCGTGGCTCCGGACTCTTATGATTTTAAAGCCTTCGAAGCCAATAAATAGGGTGAATGCCATCTTAGAAAAGCTTTCGTCATGGTTTCATGTTTGCTCAGGAGACAATCCTGCTGATCGGGTTTCAAGAGGGTGTATGCACCAAAATTTGAAGACATTCCACGCGTGATGGAGTGGACTACAATAGCTCATAGAGACGAGAAACGATGGCCGATAGTGTCAGTAAGGTCACCTGCCAAGTGGTCAAAATAAGTGATGGCTGCCTTTGCCACAGTTAGGCAGAAGAAGGATCCTGGACAACCCATTTCTGAGTCCTCATATTTCCCCATTGTAAGTATTTTCTATCTCATCATATTCATTCAGTTATTCCTAATAGAGGAAGATCCTCTAAGATGTCGATCTTGGTTTTTTTTATCCAAAATGTTAGCACTTTTTTTTCCTTTAATACCAAGATTACTGAGATCCTAGATAGAGTATGTATCCATATAGTTTATAAAAAAGTTTCGTTTTTTTTTTTTAAATATCTATTATTCAAGATTGATAGCGGTGTTTCTGAGACTGTGAAGCGCTGATAGCGAGTTTGTATGTATTGCAATTTGTTTTCGATAGAAAAAAATTTCTACTTTGAATACTATCAAATATAAGATGAAGTCGCTTACGGAATGGTACGATTTAGAACTGATGCTGCTACAGAAGAACTACGCATGCGCCGATACCGGTCGACCGACAGCTGAGCAGTATAAAGCCTTCTCTTTCAATTGCAGTGCCTTCTGTGGTTGTCTAGAAATCAGTCTGGCCGTAAACTTTGTTTATGTAAGAGAGGTTTGTTTTGTTTTGCCTAATGTAGTGCCGAGTGTAATATTAGAACAGCGAATAGTCGTGGAATTTCACACGAAATTAGGTAAAACCCCTACTGAAACTTATCCTTTATTAAAAGAAGTTTATGATGATGAAGTTTATCACGTACGCGACGTAAACGTTGGAGATAATGACCGCCCGGGTCGCCCTTCCACGTCCAATACGGATAAAAATATCGAAAATGTCGGTCATCTGGTTGATCTGACCGTCGGTTAATAATTCGTGAGATTGGTGAAACGGTTGGAATTGATGAATGCGTAAGGCAAATATACATAACAATTTGAATATGCAAAAAGTGTGTGCGAAAGTGTTGCCTAAAATTCTCACAACCGAATAAAAATAAGCTCGTAAAGAAGTGTGTATTGACACTTTAGATGCCATTACAAATGACCCGAACTTCTTGGAAAGAGTCATAACATGTGACCAATCTTGGTTTTCCCCCTTACGATCCCGAAACAAAACGTCAATTCATGCATTGGAAGGGTCCAACCCCACCGAAAGATAAAATAGCTCGAATGAGCAAATAGAAATTCAAAGAGATGATGATTTTATTTATTTACTTTTTTTTTTTTTTTTTTACATTCATGGGATTGTGTACCTTCACAGGGATCAAACTATTAATAACCATTACTACCGCGAGGTGCTTACTCAACTCCGCGAAAGAGTAAGGAAAAAACGACCCGAATTATTGAAAACAATCCTTCTCCATCAAGTCAACGCGTCGGCTCACAAAGAGAAAGAGAAAGATATGTTGTAACTCTATGAATTATTAGTCAATGATGCAGATAATATAAAATGTACAGTTACATACTCTACGAGCTCGTGTTTTTAGCGCATAGCAAAAGATTTTCAAAATGGAAAGTAAAGTTAATCGTGTTGTTTTTCTATGTCCCGCATATCAGCTTCTGTTCTACAAGTGATGATACCGAGACATTTAATTGTGTTGTTTTTCTATGTTCAGCATGTCAGCTCCTGTTGTACAAATAGTGATACCGAGACATTTAATTTTGTTGCTTTTCTATGCTCCACATATCAGCTCCTGTTGTACAAGTGGTGATTCCGAGAATGTTAATTGTGTTGTTTTTCTATGTTCCGCATGTCAGCTCCTGTTGTACAAATTGTGATACCGAGACATTTAATTGTGTTGTTTTTCTATGTTTCGTTTGTTAGCTCCTGTTGTACAAGTGGTGATACCGAGACGTTTTCAATTTAAAAGGTTTTTAATGTCTAACGAAACGAGTCTTGTCTCTTTCATTATTATAATATTTTGTAAATTCGTTATTAAGTCAGTAGCTTTCTTTATCGCATGAGCGATAGGTAGATATAAATATCACCTTACTATAACTCTCTGCATTTAGGCACATCATTTATCCTCAAAACCGTTAAATTTACTTCCCGAACTATTTGAAAAACAGCTAATATATTACAATATTTGTAAAAATGTACAGCTATAGACAAGTTATTTGAAGAACACAAAAATCAAGAGAAACGGCATTTTTTAAATAATAATAAAATTTAATAAAATAAGGTTTATCAATTGCCCATAGGTTTGTTTGNAAGTTGCCGGAGAGGATTTTCAGTTTGAAGCGGGTGGAGATAAGGTCTTTGACAAAAGGAATATTGAAGTCGTGATGAAGGGTAGAGTTGGACACATAATATGGAGCATTAGCAAGCTGAGAATTTTAGACTAAAATGATTGTATTTGTTGGATATTGGAAGGCTTAGCGGCACCCCACAGTTCTGCACCATAGGTCCATATTATGGTCTTGTAGATAGTCAGTTTGTTTTTTAATGTGAGCTGTGAGCGCCAATTTATAAGGCTGTATAAGAGTCCGTGGCATCTGTTGAGTTCTTGTCACTTGATTTTAGCATGTTCTTTCCAGTTCAGTCTTGAGTCAAGGTGGAACCCAAGTAACGGACTGAATCAGAGAGAGGTATAGGGATGTTATTGTATGTAGCATTATTAGGAGAATCTTTTCTTAGTTGAAAATTTACCTGTACGCATTTGGACTCATTTATTTTAATTTTCCATTTGCTGCACCACTGCTGAATAGCATATCAAGGTGGTTTTGTAAAATGTTAGAAGCGGTCTTGGAATCAGGATTGGAGGAGGATCGTTTTGTCATCTGCAAAGAGTGCTAAAAGAGTATTAGGATGAGTAGGGATGTCTGCAGTATAAAGGATAAAAAGGATGGGTCCTAGCACACTGCCCTGTGGAACACTTTCTTTCACAGAGTAATGTTCGGAGTAATCTGGTCTTTGCCGGACCCTAAAGAAACGGTTAGAAAGATAAGATTTGAGGATTAGGTAGATGGTACTTGGAAATATGGACTTCAGCTTATTGAATAGACCAGTATACCATACTCGATCAAATGCTTGAGTGACGTCTAAGAATGCACCAGTACAAAATTCTTTTCACTCGAGGGAAGAGGAAATAAAGTCTACAACGCGAAACACCTGCTGGGCATTAGAATGATGGGATCAGAAGCCGAACTGATGATTAGGAAGAATATCTAAGGAAGTTATTACAGGTATTATTCGTTTTAAAAGAACTTTCTCAAACACCGTGGATAATAAAGAAAGAAGGGTAATTGGTCGATAAGATATGTGTCAGAAGAAGGTTTACCTGGTTTGGGAAATTGGATTATTTTTTAGAAAATTTTCAGAGAAGTCGAAAATGTGTGGTTCGAAGGACACAATTATAGAGGTAAGTGAGGATAATAATAATATCTATGGTCAAAAAACTCTCCATTTTAATTAATTATAACTGATTAAAGGGAACTATTTTTGGAAAATCATGAGATATGAATTTTATTTTGAATCAATTAAATTTTCTCTATATTTAGTTTGAAACAGTATGTGAACTTTCGCCATTTTCCAGCTAGTGGATTATTACACTTACACAAGATACAATTTTTCAATGGTTTTTTAATTTTGTTTGTAAAATTATTTAAACTTATTAATTCTCGTAATTAGGTTTAATTCCTTCTCTCAGATAAATTTATTGTCTAGCTCTAACTAAGGTTTTTTTTTTTTTTTTTTGTGCTTCTTCACAATTCGTTTGCATAAACTTTTTTAACAACTGCTTATTTCAGCATTGTTTTCGTTTCAATTTTCAGGTACTCTCTCAATTAAAAGACAGATTAATATATTTTAATATTTGATGATGAAGTTTATCACGTA
>KZ806992.1:162762-173065 GCA_000696205.2 Oncopeltus fasciatus
TAATATAAATATTTAAAAAAAATCAAAAAAACTTATAAATGACTGCTATGCTTTTTTTGAAGATCTGATTAGTAATTTTTCTTTTGGTTCACCACTTGGTTACTTATGAAGAATCTATATGTATTAGATTTTTGGATTCCGTGCTAGACGATCCTATGCATATTCTAATATTTCGAATAAATGGCAAGACAACTTAAACAGAAAGACAACATATTTTATTAACCATAATTACTATAAATTAGAATATAGGTAGATAACATAATAAGGTTTCATAATTAAATCGATCTGAATATAGGGAAGAATAAAATTAAAATGAAATTAATGAACTCCAAATTAAAAACGAATCTTTAAATGAAACGAGCAAAAAACAACAAGCAAGAAATCAAAATAATAAATTATGTTTGATTTTTATAACCTTAAGAGAAAATTCTCTATTTACTACCAAACTAGGGTAGATGAACACGCCAATTGAGTGATGATAAATATAGTAATATAAGTTTTGTTATCTCTAAACATTTAAAATGCACTTTAGGGCATGATGTAATTGTTTTCAGAAGCCATATTTCGAAAAAAAGTTAATCATAAAAATGGAATAGTTAGATTTATTGGAAAGTGTAATTGCCTTGTCTCTCTACCAGAAATATATAGGGACAGGCGAAACTCATTTTTCAGACTAGAAATTGGAATTTTTACAATAATTAAGTAATAAACTGATTTCTGATCTGTCACTCTACAATAACATAAATAGGGACAGAAAATAGAACTGTAATGAGATATTTTCACAAATTCAGTAAGTTTTTATTATTTAATTCTTGTATAGAATTTAACAGAATGTTTAGAATGAAAGTTGTAGTTCTTGAAGCGTAAGTTCAGGTATTAACAGAGAATTTAGGAAGTTTGGAGCCCCAACAAATTCTCTGCTAAAATCTCCACCGTCAAAACTCTTCATTTGATCTTCAATTTACAACCAGGGGGGTTCCGACAACGTCCAGCACATCACACAGACCTCTTACCAGACTGCAAAAAAAAAAAAAAGCACCAACTCCCATCACTTCACATCATCACCATCATACAATGTGGATACCATTTGCCAGAATGCCCATACAACACTTCATCCAGGCAAACTAGACCCTTCATCACTACCTCTCTCGAAATCTCCTGACAACTCATTATCGAAGGTAGGTGGGTTTTTTTTTTCATTATTTAAACAACCTTGACCGAACTCCAACCAATTATCTACTAATAATCTCCAATACTCTCCATTTGTATGGTCCTGACCTGCACTGCCTGCAGTGCAATTCGTCTGTTGGAAAACTTTAATTTAGCCTGTACAAGGTATAGCTGTTTTTTTTTTTTTTTTTTTTTTTGTTTTTTTTTACTTTTATAAGGCATAAGGCATTTATATGCATACATATAGAAATTCTACCCCTTAATCGATTATTTATTGCGTTCTTTATAAAACTCTCATTATAGTTTAGTTATATACTAAGTATTATCATAACGACTGAGACGTTTCTCCACTAAGTTGTTATCAACTATAAATGCATGGGACATAATGTCAACACACCAAACGGTTGTCATTTAAAACTATCTGTCAATCGATCAGTAGTATCTTTTTTTTTAAATTAATAAATCTTTATTTATTACATTATGTTATTTAATATCTTGTAATTTGATAACATAGAGAAATATAAAAAAAATTAAAAACAACAATAAAATAAATAAGTGAACATCACTGTGCAGGGAGAGGGTCCCAGCGACCTCACTCCTTATTAGTTTAGGCATTAAGGTCCAGGGGGTCGCGAGGCCGTCTCCGTATTAGTCGCCAGGGAGAATTGTAAGGATTGAAGTCCGAGGAAAGGGATTAGGATGAAATTGGTGTTTACTATGGAAGAGCTTGAGGGGGGTGAACATAAGATCTTGGATGAAAGGAATATTAAATTCGTAATGAAGGGTAGAGTTGGACACATAATATGGAGCGTTAGCAATTATTCTTAGGACTTTAGATTGAAAGGATTGTATTTGCTAGATGTTGGAAGGTTTAGCGGCACCCCAGGGTTTTGCAACATATGTCCAGATATGTCGTAGTAATGCCTTGCAGAGTGTCAGTTTATTCTCTGTTGCGAGCTGTGAACGCCTGCTTAAAATTCTGTATAAGTTTCCGTAACGTCTGTTAAGTTCTTGTCGCTTAAGTTTAATATATTTAATAGTTAAGTCGAGAATCAAGGTGGAATCCAAGTTAACGGGTTGAATCAGATGGTATAGGGATATTATTATACGTGACATTATAGGAGAATCTTTCCATAGTTGAAAATTTACCTGCATACATTTGGACTCATTTATTTTAATTCTCCATTTGCTGAACCACTGCTGAATATCGTCAAGGTTGTTTTGTAAAATGATGGAATCAGGATGAGAGGAGAGGATCGCTATGTCAT
The DNA here is from genome assembly GCA_000696205.2 of Oncopeltus fasciatus. Lineage (NCBI taxonomy): Eukaryota > Metazoa > Arthropoda > Insecta > Hemiptera > Lygaeidae > Oncopeltus > Oncopeltus fasciatus. The sequence continues at coordinate 165,201 of KZ806992.1, forward strand.
CTGCAAAGAAGGCTAAGAGGGTATTAGGATGAGTGGGATGTCTGCAGTATAAAGGATAAAAAGGAGAGGTCCAAGCACACTGCCCTGTGGAACACCCGCTTTCATAGGGAAGTCATCGGAGTAACCTGATCCTTGCCGGCCCGTACAGATACGGTTAGAAAGGTAATATTAAAGGATTAGAAAGATGGTACTTGGAAATATGAACTTGAGCATACATAATAGACCAGTATGCCATACTCGGTCAAATGCTTGAGTGACGTCTATGAATGCACAAGGACAAAATTATTTTCTCTCGGGGGAAGAGGAAATGAAATCTACAACGTGAAACACCTGCTGGTCAGTAGAATGATGTGATGGGAAGCCAAACTGATGATTAGGAAGAATATTAAAGGAAGTTATTATTGGTATCATTTGTTTTAGAAGAACTTTCTCAAATACATTGAAAAGTAAAAGAAGAAGGCCAATTGGACGATAGAATAATGTGTTAGAAGCAGGTTTACCGGATTTGGGAAAAAGGATTATTTCAGAAAATTTCCACAGAAGTGGAAAGTGGGTGGATCGAAGGACACAATTATAGAGTTAAGTCAGGAAAACAAATGCTTTTGGGGGTAAATTTCGAAGTATTAGCCCGGTGATAAAGTCATAGCCGAGTGCTTTGCGCTTAGGTAGATAGGTTAATAATATAATAATAATGTTAACAATACTTGACCTCAGAAGGTGCTACTGCCTGTTTGGTTTAGATACTGGGCAAATCATTGGGCGTTGTCTTTGTCGGAAGAGGCCCAGGAACCATCTTCTCGACGCAAGGGGGCAGAAGTTCATGATATTTTAGAATCATGGAAGTCGCAGTCCAGAGGGATTTTTCTGCTGCTGAGAGGCTAGACAAGTAGGCATTAAAGGCCTTATTTCGAAAAGCACTTAGTTTTAGAGGGATGCCTGTACCTCTGGAACAGGGCTCGAGCATGACGTTTAGCCAGTATGAAGGTTTTTTAGTAGCGGGTGTTGGTGGGATTTAAGTTTGCCTCCAAGGCATTGCTGAATCTTAACAGTTAAGATCTGGACAGCATCATCCAGCTCTTCAAAGGTTTTCAAGGAGATTCCGAGGTCATGCGACTCTTCTAGTAGAGTTCTAAAAAATGGCCAGTCAATGGGACCATTTATGAAGGTTGGTGACTATTGTCTAGGGATGGGCGTGAGAGACAGTGTATGGAGGACAGGTCTATGGCCAGATGAAAGTTGATTAAATGTTTGTACTGAGTGATGGAAGTGAATAATTTTTACAAATGAAAAAAATCTAGGATATCAGGAAGACGGTTTACATCGGTGGGCCAGTTGGTAAGAGAGGACGGACTAAAAGTGCAAAGATTGCGAGAGGAAACAGCATCATACTGAGCACGGCAAGTGTTTGACATTATATTCTCCGCCGCTATAGTAAATTCAAAACCAAAATTCATCAAAATGGCTAGACTTGAAGAATTCAGGAAAAATAGTAGAGCATAAATTTTAAAACAGGAAAATCTAACTTTGCTTTTTTTTCTGGCATGTTCAGGAAAGAATAAAAAAATAAATAAAACCGCCCTAGAGATCCTACAATAGGTAAATAAAGTTGGTTTTCAATGCCTGAGTGTGTGTGTGTGTGAGTGGGGGTGTTTAATTCTAGGTAAAATATAGGGCATAAACCAGCTGTTAGCAATACTAAATGAAGTCATTGTAGATAACATAGAAAAATTCTGATACTATTGTTTTGCTTGGCCCAACAGATCACCAATATAAGGGATTTAGAGACTAAAGATGATTGTTTTTCTTTATATTGCTAGTTCTTGACGTGATAAATAGAGGAAATGATAAGAAACGAAACTGGTTGTACAGGAGATGGATTTCAGACTGAGTGAAAGTACTATACCAGGCTTGTTCAAGAATAAATGAATTTTTATTATATTTTTTTTAACCTACTTTTCAAACATTTAGGGTCCTGGATTGAGTGCCTAACTAGATATAGTTACCCTATTCTAAACACCCATGGCTCTGTGCCGGCCCAGGGCGAGACTTGAACCCTCAGCGTCAGGGAATACAATTTGAATCACTGAGATAAAGCTGATTCACTTTTAAGGTAATCATTAATGGATGTTCCTGTCAATGACTTATATGTTACCAATAATCTTTAACAATTCTAACTTAACAATAAATATTTGCATTATTCATTTGGTCTCAATAATCTGGTCTCCCAACGATGTTATGTTAAATTTATTAACATCATATTTTATCTTATAAATGATTTTGAGAAAAAATGTGTTGCTCTTGATATGTGGAAAATGAATTTTCCCCTAGGATTTCCTATTATCCCTCGTAAAATATACTCGCGCCCAATATGGCTAATATTCTATTTAGTGCTTTTACAAATGATTACCTTGTTGATGGGTGTAGTGAGCTGACTGAAGGCTTCGTTCGTCAGGTAGTGTTCTCTTCTCGCTTTTCCACCTTCCTCCCCGCCGACCACCAGCCTGGAATACACCCCATCTCCTGATTAAGGAGAATACTTGTACAAATCTTAAAATAGTAGATCCTCTAAAAGAACTGCCCTATCATAAAATATCTTTTAATACATTTTTATTCCATCAAATTTTCTAATAATAGGATTAGTAGATATACTACGATGGTGAATATCGTAAATAAAAGATATTTCTACACAATTATTAACGTTTGACAATGCAATTTGTTGTCTTTGAGGAAACTGTTGTTTTATGATGATCATGCCGGCTATAATTCTTCTACATTCTATAACCATAACATTTGACAATAATTCGAGATAACTTTGTGATGTCCCAAATAATCAGGGAATTTTTAGAGTAATATGGACCTTTAAAATTATGAATTAAATATTTAGTTTGTGCAAATCTCAATATACGATTCAGAACTTTAATTTAATAGTGGCAAATACTGGCAATGTAAAAGGATTGAATATTTTTCACTTGACTCTTTTTGCATACTTTCGAATTAATCAAAAACGGTTATGAATTAGCATAAGGTAGTAAGCCATTCTGAAAGTGGATGAATTTTTTATTATTAATTTTCTTAGGGAAAAAACACCTAGGAAAATCAATAATCACTTAGAGGAAAGCGCATATTCAAACATTTTTTATTATGAAATTATATTTTCGAATTTTAATATATTATTTATTCCACTTTAGCCGCTATTAACGTATACATTTTAATAGCGACTAAAATGTAGCCTAAAATATAACATTAATATAGGTTAAAATATAATACTAATTTTTAAAATATTATTTTTAAACAAGGTTCACCAAGCTTTATTATTATTACGTCTATTACGATCGGGGGTAAGGCTTATTTCAGACCCTTGATCATCGTAACCCACTAGAATTTTTGTGCGCCACACTTTAGACTCATTTAATCCGAAGGAACTTTAGGCCCTTTATGTCATTGGCATCAGTATTTTCGGTGTCCTTGGATTTGACAATCGCCTCTAAAAATAATTGGAGTCTGCTGTATATGAGTTCTTCGCTGTTGTACTATATAGGTTCTACTGTATCTTCTTTCCCCAGACATAGGCAGGCAGAGTTCTCCATTAATCCCATATTTTATAGGCAGTGTTAAAAATAGTGATCAGTAAAGGGAGATAAGGCATCTTAGTTCGATTCTGTCCAGGCCAAAAGAGTCTTTGGTCTTCTTGTCAGAAAATTCAACGGAATCCTTCAAATTCCTCAGCCCTGGTCTGTTTACTTTAATAATTTGTTCATTCCCCTTGTCCTCAGAAGGTTATTTCCTTCCTGGATATCCCGCAGTAGGGCTCTGGAGCAATCATTATGACCTCTGCGCTTTTTCTAACCAGTCTATCGACGGACCCATTACACTGCAATCCTTCCTGTCCCGGAACCCAGAGAGGAGTAACTTTGTTGTTACCGACAGCGGAAAACAGCTTTTCGGGTGCTGACACAACCATTTCTGACACTTTCTTCATAATGAGTCCATTGGCGTGCTATAACGGGGAACAACGTTCAAATTTGGTCCACCTTCTTTAAGAAAAAATTCTACATTCTTGGAAAAAAATAAATACAATTTAAAAAAAAAAAAACCTTAATTAAGTATATTTTTAATTTCGTTGTTATTCGAGTAAGGAAAAAGTTTATAGAACATAATTTGTGTAATATAAAACTGCCTAAAATTTGATTTTTACAAGAAAGGCTTTTTAAAGAACAGTTTTACGAATGTAACTACGACGGGAGTTTTCCACACTCTTCCTTTTCAGTGAATCTAGAGCAAAGTCTTACCATCTACGATCATTGTCCTTCTCCAGCTTGTAAGATAAATTTCGTCGTTTACTCTGATTTATGTCCACCAATTGGAAATCTGTAAGATTATCCAGCTTCATAATTACGTATAAAAATACACCATTAGATTTAAATTTAGGTTGCAGGTAAAATCTCTATCTTTTAACACTAAAAAATCATTATTGAGTTTTATTGCGCTTAACTAAGTAGTTTTAAACAATTAATGAGAGGGAACAGAATATAAAAAACTATCTGTCCTCGTCAGGAATCGAACCTGGACCTCCTGCTATCCGGGCCGGTATGCTAATAAATCCATTACACCACAAGGACTAGCCAGTTATCTCATTCAATTCCCTCTACATTAGCGAGAGCCTAACTTACGAGAAAGACGAGAACTTCGTCTTAAACTCGAAGTAGCTGACATTGTCATACATTTTGTCGACTCTCGTCATGTACTTTATTACATTTTAACTTATAAATATTTTATTTGGTTGTGGTTTTTTATCCCACGTAAATTTTAAACAATTAATGAGAGGGAACAGAATATAAAAAACTATCTGTCCTCGCCAGGAATCGAACCTGGACCTCCTGCTATCCGGGCCGGTATGCTAATAAATCCATTACACCANGGCTAGTCCTTGTGGTGTAATGGATTTATTAGCATACCGGCCCGGATAGCAGGAGGTCCAGGTTCGATTCCTGGCGAGGACAGATAGTTTTTTATATTCTGTTCCCTCTCATTAATTGTTTAAAATTTACGTGGGATAAAAAACCACAACCAAATAAAATATTTATTAACTAAGTAGTGCGCACTTCCGTGCAATTACGTCTTAACTCATAACTCGATTTCAGGTAATTTCCCGCTCCTATTGGTCTGATTTGCTCAATATTATACATTGTCTTTCATTTTATATTTAACAGCAGTGAAGTGCCAAATTTAATTACGATTAACTGAAAACTGCGGTCTGTAGATCAATCATAGACTCATAATATATGAAAAATGTGTAGGTATATATGTATATGTTATGTGTGTGGTCAAATGAAAAAGTGACACCTCAATGGACGTGGGTACCTGTTATCTCGATCTTCCTCTTCACTATTGCCTCAGTTATTGGCTATCTTGTAGTACCATGGGTTATGATTGGAGAGGTCTACCCAACCAAGGTATATATTCTTTTATTACAATTTTTGTATTGATTTTTTTTTATTTATTTAAAGAGTAAGAAAGCAAGACCAGTATTCCTAAACTTTGAATAATTGAATTTAATCTCTACAGTAATAAACAAAAATAATGAGAGAAAATTAAAACAATTATAATTAACCAATATTTTTTTAAAAAGACTAATTTTTATATATTAGCTATATATTTATAGTTAGATATGTTTGATTGAGAACATAGAAGAAAATTAGTTCTCCTATAGAGTATATAAAGCTAAACTAGAATTTCTTTTTTGTTTTCAACTGTTAGTTTTCTGGAAAAAGGGAGGACATATTAAGTAGAAAATTCCCAACCAATTGTAAANAAACAACGATAAAAAATTTGAGCATATTGAATTGTCAATTTTGAGAAAACCCTTTTCAAAATTAATTAAGCTCTAGTTTGAAAAATCGGTTGATTATGATTGGGGGGTTCAGGTGAAATTCAAAATTTTCTTAGAAATATATTAACGGATAAAGAGTAATAATTATTTCTTAACTATGTTAATCTTCGTAATATAACCCGTCAAATCCTAACACACTCCTAGCAACCTTTGCAGAGGACCAAGCAATCCTTTCTACCGATGTGGACTCACCTACTGCCAGGCAAAATCTCCAACGGCATCTGATGGACATACACCGTTGGTGCCAGCGCTGGCGTTAGTTACATATAAAATTGATATATTTTTTTATATTTGTATAGTTAAAATTTTTAGTTTAATCTGTAAATCTTTTTCTGTCATGTATCATACTCCATATCTGTCTGTTCATTCCAATCTACAATTACCCAATAATTTTGGAGTATTTTAATTTTCTGATTCTGGCCGAAACCCTAACTAATTTCCCCAGCATAATACTCGACGGCCAACCAACCTCCAACCAAGTAAATATATTATATGTCTAGTATGTTTCTAATAAGCTGTCCGAGTTTTGATCACTGAAAAGAAAAACTCATATTTTAGCAGGTCCCCTCTATTATCTTTTAGAAAAGATTTTTAAACATTCCGCAAAAAGCTACTCAGAGCTAGGTAATTTTAATGTTTTATATTAGATTTAGAAATGTATACTTAAATAAATACCTTTGATTTGGTTCCAATGGAACCTGGTCGGATGGAGCCGGTCTCATAAAATCTGGTTAATATCTTGGAGACGCAGCCATGTGAGACAAGGAGCTGTCTGGAGATATCGCAAGGGCGAACGCCCATGAGAGCAAGCTCTACGATCCGCCGGCGTACGCAGTCAGGGAGTGGTCGCCCGTTCACGAACACCCCGCCAAGCTGGTTCACCCCTGCTTGCCCTTAGTAAAAATAAATAAATAAATAAAAAATTCGTTATAGAGAAGTCACTGGGCATCTAAGCAAATTTCCTAAACATGAAATTCTAGTTAATAATAATTTTTTTTTATAAACTTTTATTTACTTATTACATTCTGTTAAATAAAAACATTTTGTAATTTGATTACAATGAAAATTAAAAAAGACATTCAATATCAATCACATGAGGAGAGAAGGTGACCAATGACACCACTCTCAAAGATAAGAATAAATGACTAATTTAATCTTACATGCTGAAGAAGGCTGTTGGAAAAGAAGAAGATAGAAGAATGTGTGAAAAGCTCTACGTTCATAGTTATATACTTAGAATGTTTCATATTATTTGCTTTTCCATTCAATATTACAGAATATAAATGTTAGAAAATAATATTTTATAGATATGCCCCTCCCACTTAGTCATTCCTTCCTGCCCTGAACCGCTTCCTTGGGCCACAACCTTCCCGTTTCATCCCCTTAGCTCTTTCTCTTTTATGGCATTTAAAATCCCTCCTTTTCACCTTCTTCTTTTAGCAGAATTCAATGAGCACCCTAACTGACTTTCATTTATTTCTTTTTTATTTGTTTACTTATTTATTTTTCTATATGGCGTCTTTTTTGTCCGTTCCTTTTTCTTTTTACTTTCTAGCTACATAGCTTATTAAAGTATTTCACAGACTGCCTTATGTAGAACTTTATTTGTCATCGATCTGAGATCGAGGTTCGACTCCTGGCGGGGACAGATAGATTTTTTATTCTATTCCCTCTCATTAATTGTTTCAAATTCACGTGGGATAATAAACCACAACTAAATTAATATTTATTTAATAATTATTGAGTATGGCAGACAGCTAGAGTGCTAGGAGAGCTAAAATGTGTTAGCTAGGGTTTAACATGGCATTCCAGCCTTACAACTTGACCTACAGACCTATATACAGTATTTATATGTGTAGTAGATAGAGTGAACTTAAAACTAAAGAGATAGTTCAAATGGAGAGATTTTAACCATAGATATTTTTAGTAGATATTCGGTTGGGTCAAGTTTGATCCAAAAATACAATTTAAAAAA
>KZ806992.1:189115-202802 GCA_000696205.2 Oncopeltus fasciatus
AAATTCTTAAATAAATTGAAGTAAATTTATTACAATAATAATTATACAGCTATTATTAACAGATAACACTCAAATTAAATGGTCTTACTAACTAAATATAAAGAAAAGATACATTTCTTACACCTAATTAATAAATATGTAAAAATAAATGAACTATGCTTATTTACAAAGAGGCCTCAAAACAACTTGCTAAATTGTCTGCACTCAATCCAGATCTAAGATCTGACACGACGGCTACTGGTAAACCGTTTTTATAATTTTATAGATGGTTCTAGATAGGCCAAGATGAATCGAGAAACTGTTTCTTAGAAAATATGCTTTCCTCTTTTAAGTCGAGTGGTGTCATTAAGAAGGATTTTTCGATATACAATTATTCATTCGAAGCTTCGCAACAACTAAATTTCTGGTGTTCCAAAATCCTTGTAACTTGTCAAGTTTTTTTCTGTTTTTTTTTTTTCTGGTTGGCCTAAAAGATCAAAGAGATCTTTAACTGCCTCCTCTTATGTACGATTAGTCAAACATTTGAGATCACTCCACCCTTTCATATACATATACCTATACAATGAGGTATATGTACACATTTATAGAACTGGTAATTGTTTCAGGAATCGGGTTCTCTGTCTTTCGTCCCACCAGCGTTAACTTTGGAGGTCCTTTGGTTTTTTCACCTGGATACTGGGGAATTTTTAAAATCGAGAGACCGCTGTCTTTTATCAAACAAGTGACGTTAGTCTCTAATAGAAGGGAGTAAACTTACCTTGTACAACCTCTTACTTGTACAATAACGCGTTCATTTATGACTAATTTTTGTCTAAAAGCACGAGCCATGTATATAAATCCAGTCAGTCACCCTGGGTACGTTTTGGAGAGTCGGTTACAAACACAGCACCTTTAGCATTTGAGTCAAGCCATTACACCATTAGTGTCTTTTGAAATAGCTTCACCAGGTGTATTTAATAATTACTCACCACCTAAGACTAATATGAATTTACGCTTTAACTATATGCGTTAATTCATATTAGTCTTTAATTATTCATTAAAAATTTAATAGAAAAGATTTCCAAATGCTTATTTTAATTAACCTAGCGACTAAAAGTTTATGAATTAGTGAGCTAAATATTCGTGGGTGTATTTTTCAAGTAAAAGTATTTAATGCATCAATTTATCACGCTCGTCCTCTGGTGTTTATCACGAGTTTGCGTGACGGAAGCGCCCATGCTTATCACGGCTCTTCAAAGTGGTGGTCGCCTCATGACCTCTGAGAATTTCCAATTACCTCAAAAAGTGGAGGCTTGAATTATTACATAGCAAACATAAATATAGTCGTTTTGATTGACTAAATTTTATGATTGTCTACAACTTTTAAGGCTTCATTTAGTTGAAGACTTTTTATCTATTTGCAGTTTTGTGAAACATTTTTGTTCTGCTTGATATAAGGAGCGTTGTGTATGCTAATCGTTGTGGAGAGAAAGCCAACTGAGTACTCCTGGGAAAAACCGGCTTTAGTTCAGTAAAATTCTATCTAGATTGAGTGAGAAGGAGAAGAGAAGCTGTATGGAAGGGGCACCACACAATATTTGCTACGCTGCGGATCTCGAATAAACATATCCCTGCAGCTAATTAATTAAACAGTAACTAACATTTAATAATTAATAGAGAATAATTCTGGTACTCATACATTCACACACATACATTCATTTTTTTTTATTTTACTCTATAATTTATTATTATATGCTATAAAAACGTTTGTTCGCCTCATTATTTATTTTAATTTACTTCACTCATATAATGGTAATAATGAAAAAAAAATCTATTACTAGTTTTCATGTGTGTGTGTAAAGAGTGGGACTTCTAGAGAAAGTGTGTTCAGAAGTGGGTTTTATATATATANATAAACATGTAAAATTTAATGAGGTAAGATTAGTCAGGGATTCAGTCTTGAGAGACAAAACAATTAAAAAATGATTTGTAAACGAAAAAATTTTTTTATAGTTATCAAGAACAGGTGGGATAGAGAGTGCAGTGCACACTCAAAAAGAAAAAAATCACAAGGAGTAAAATTTTCGGGGACCTCTCGCCCTTCGTCAGTGAGGAGTGAAGAGAGACTCTCTTTAAACTAATGAACCTACCAAATGAATATCCCTATTCCTACATAACGTAATAACAATAAATTTAATCGCTGCACGTTTCAAGCTCCACCATAACAACAAAATTTAAGACAATGAAATGAAAAAAAAATAAAAAACTTGTTTCTTTATATCATTTATCTGGTTTGCAATTTCAATTTAAAGCATTATAAAATCTTTATTGCTACCTGCACTTGTTACCTATTGGATTCTGGGCCAGGTTTTCTTTTCAAATGTACATCCATACTGACAGCGGACAGTTAAGTAAGCAGCAAAATTAACTGGCCATCAGACGAATAAACGGATAGAGATGGAAGGCACCTGAAAGATACGATGGGCCTATTTGTGGCGAATTGATAGAGTGCGAAATATGCAGCCAGAGAAATATAAGCATTATATAGAAGAGATGGCTCTTATAAATATTGGCTAACAACCGGTTAAATATTGGGAAATATTGTGAATAGACTCGGCTAGAAGTCGTACAGAGTCTTTTCACAAACATTTAGAACATAACCCCATTAATGACAAAGAAAAGACTATAATTCTTCTACATAAAGTAATATTTTTTCACATCTTAAAACAAAAATCATAATAAGACCACCCCATAACCTTTTTCCCCTCCCACTTTCCTACAGCGACATGTCCTGTACCTCAAGCCATTTAAACCGTCACATCCGTTCCCGACTCCTAAGTCCGTTTCCCGTTCCTTTCCACAACGGTCAAATAAAAATTTTAAAAAACAGATCAGTCTCGATGTAGATTCAGTTAAGCACGGGTCTCTCTCTCTCTCTCTCTCCCCATCACCCTATTTGGTATGTACACTTACGAATTTTATTTATAATTTTTTATTTACTATATGTTTAATATCCATTTTTATAAATGAGTACACACAGTTTTATATTTTCATTCATTAATCTTTGTTTGATTATCATATATAGACATGTTTATATATTATTTTGTATGTTTCTCTTTCATATTCAGCCCTGATGAAGGCCTGAAATTCAGGCCGAAACGTTGGCTAAAATAAAAACTATTTTGGTTACAAATTAGTTTTTAATTGCTCAACTACCATGACCGAATTCCCGACAATCCTCTCTTTACTTTATTTTTAAATTTTCTAAATTCAATACAAATTAGATACAACAGATTGTTCAGCATAATGATTCACATGCAATACTGATGGGTAACTAACAAAGACAACTCCTTCAGAAAAATTCCCATGTTACTTGTTGAGTATCTGGCTACTAGTCATATGTTTTCTTGACTGTGTAATCCGGCGGATGCTAACCGGCTTATTTCCGGCCGAGTGAAGTGGGTGAGGGTGGTGCACACTGTACTGAAGGATTAGATCTGTATCTCACCCTCGCCATCCCTAACCACGTGATTTTGTAACTTTTGATTAGTGCAAGAGGCCTTTCAAACCGTTGCTGGTAGAGTGTGCGTATTGCCCTGCTTGTATGCACAAATGAAGTTAGGTCCCATGTAACACTACCATTCTGGTTCGTATGGCATACTAAATGCCTAAAAGTATCACAATAAATAGAAAAATTGTCTGGCTACATAAAGAAAATAATTTTCCCTTGGTACTTATTCATATTTAGAAGAAATAAGAAAAGTATGAAAGTTGATGAATTTAGTCTCTTAAGCAGGAAAGGAAAAGAGGAAGTTCTTATTCCAAACTTCCTAATCGGATCCGACAACCCAAAGAAGGAGGTAAGTTCAAACACTTTTGAAAAATTCATAAATATCATCTTTAGTATTCCGAGTTTTAATTAGAATAGTTTCATATGGTTTTATGATATAATATTGTATATGATACACAATTTCTTAGTGCCGATAAAAATTTAAATTCCCCCTTCAGTCTTTATCTCCACGTCATCATTAATAGAAATATATATGTAAGTATTTACACTTGAAACAATCTATCTGCTCTTGACAGANTTATGCTACAAGGAGCTCAATTAGCGCATTGATCGCCCTGTGCCAATATATGATGAATAATATTAAAGTTAACAAAATGCAGGAGGAAATTTTTTAACACTATCAACTTCTCAAATAAGCTCAGTAGTTTTCCTAATAAGATAAATAAATATATAAGTCAACATAATATTTACTGATTTATCATTCCTTTAAAAAATTTTATATGTACCTTGAATTTCTTTCCAATAATAATAGTAAAGTTGAATGGAATGCCTGATTCTACACTCTACATAGCAACGGCAGCATGAAGTTTTCTTACCCTTTAGTATTTAGTCGAGCCTGGGTTTTGAGGAAACAGAAAACTCCTGTAGGGGCAAAAATCATGGATATTTATTTTCTAATTGCGAAGTACGGTTTAGGCTGTAAGCTGTGATGGCAAAGTGAATCACCCTGGGCCGGTGATAACTAATACAGGGATTCAGAGTGAGAGCTCCGTCTTCAGGTTTCGTCTTTAAAATAAAATTTAAACATTTTAGGCTATCATCATCAGTAACGGTGCTGACAGAGTTACACCTTCAGTTTGATACAATGAAAATCCAAAGTAAAGACTACAAACTTCATGTCATTGAAATAGACTATTGACTCCTATTCCACCCCCCTCCTTTTTCATATGCACTTTTCCTCAACAAATAGAGCCGATCACCTCCCACATGTTTGTTATTTTTCTTTAAGCTATCTGAATAAAAGTGGATTAAATGAAATAGGAAAATTTGAGTTTGGATGGTGGAGAGCGGTAAGCCTACCGCTGGAAGGGCTGTGGAAGGGCGGTGGGCGTGTCGAGAGGGCGGCCCCAAGGGAGGTCTGTGCTACGCCGATAACCCCGCACAGGCAGAACCAATTACCGCCCTATCAGATCCCTTCAGCCCGCCGGGATTAGTGTCCTCCCGGTGTAAGCTCCCACAGCCCTCTATTTATTTCTTAGGATTAGCTTGAGATCTCCGGATCCGGTCCTCCCACCCAGGCGCCGGAAACACTTTCCCACGGCTTTGGGCAATTTAGAGTGCCCAATGTGTTTTTGTTCAACATTTTAAGGGCATTGTTCCAATGCACTGAAACCGCACACAGCTTATGAATAGTCCCATGTCAGTCGGGAAAATTAGGAGCTGCGGCACTGGCCGTTCTCTCCTCCATGTTATTGTTACAGACAATTGACAATACAGTGAGCAATTTATAAAATATAACTTTATGTACAGAATTTTATAAATAACTTAATAAAAAAAACAGGAATTGACTGGACCATCCAGACATAGAAATGTAAACTTAGGGACAGGACTCCTCTCTCGTCTTCATGATAGGCAACACTGAAGATGGTTTACAATGTAAGCCGAAACGATGGCAGATAATCTTTTAAAAAATTCATTTTTTTTAAATTTGTATTTTTTTTGGATCTACCTTGACCGAACTCCAACTAAAATCAACTCTTAAAAAACAGGAAATTTTTCACATAAATCTCATGTTTTATATCTACTTTACTATCAGCCATTTCTTTTCTTCAAATATTACGCAGAGATAGCTCTAGCAACTAAGGGTTGGATATTTGCTATGTAGTTATTCAGGAAATAATAAATAGTAAATAAAAATGAATAGTTTATTTGCAGAATATATTAATAGTAAAAAGTCATTATTTTATTTTCGCTGGTGGTGAAGTTGATGACAACTAGGGTCATCAAATAACAACCAATTCTTCGTACTTTTCACCTTTGTGTGAGGGTGACTGAGCTTCGAAAATTTAGTCAATGATTCCGAACTAAGCAAAGTTATTTCTACTCAGTCCCCGGCTTAACGATAAGGAGCAGTAAATATTTATATTTACTTTTCATTTATTACTCACGTAATGGAAGATGCTTACCTCCATAAAAAAAAAAAAAAATAGCCATGAAAGGAAAGCGCCCTCATTCAGCGGGAGGCCCACAAATGTCGCCCCCTAAAAATGAAATAAAACAAGACAAAATCAGAGCCCTGAAGACACCTTCATCTTCCAGCCTAAATGATAATATAAATACCTCCACCACAAGTAAAACTGCATCGCCGGTTAATAACCCACATCAACCAACAGTCTCACCCTCCGATACCGGGTCGCACGACCCCGCTCAGAGCACTACAGCACAGCTCACAGAGACTTCACCATTTTTCACAGGAACCCATTCAATCTGCTCTCGAATGAAGACAACATAGAGACCTCTGAAACCTCACGGCGAGTATCAAAGCCCTCTCCAATATTCTTTAAAAACATATCAAATTTTGGCCTGATGTGCAAACAGCTGGATCAGAATGTAGGCCGTGGAAAATACACTTGTATGAGCCGCAAAGACAGATACAAAAATCAATTCTGACTCATTACATTGTGTGGCCCAGAACCACCATTATACCCAACTCATAAAGAACATATAAAACAATATAATTAAAAATAAAAAAAAACTAAAACCGCAATATATATTTCAACGAAGGATCCACTTTGACAACTCTTGAAACACAAAGGTGTAACCTACAAGAGTACATAAAAACACTATTATACAATGAAATATTTCAAACCCTCAACGCATTTGCTACTTGGTATACCTCTTGTATCATACATGGGTCAATTAAAAAAATACATAAGACCATATAATACAATAAAACTACCCCTTATATTAAACCCGCAATATACATTTTGAAAGAAGAAAGAAAGAATGAAAAAGAAACATTGATCGGGAACTCAATCAATAGCAAGTCCCCTTGAATAACAAAGAGGTCACAGTTGACATATAGCTGATTCTGACCAAGTTGCAACAATAAAAATAATAAGTACAAAAAATAAATAAGCTAATAATATAAAATATTAATTTTTAACAGAACTATGACAATATTTACAACTTATTTTACAAGTACGGAAATGAGAGAAATAAGTATTAAAAATAAAACCTAAGAAATACATGAAGTAATAAATATAGATGCACAAAAAGAAAATGAGAGCTACCCAAGAAAAAATAAAGACACTCAAAACTAATACAACAAAAATAAAAAATAAACAAGATATAAATATTATTTTAGTTGTGGTTTATTATCCCACGTAAATTTTAAGTCATTAATGAGAGGGAATAGAATAAAAGTTTTTTTGACATATAGAAAAAAACTTGTTTTTTCGAAGCCCTGGAACATAATGAATTTAGGTCTTCTTGATTTTTTTCATTTTTAAATTGCAGTTTGTAATTTTTCTGGAGGGAAGGACAGGTAAATTTGGGTATCATCAGTGTAAATCTGATAGGAACAGTACCTAATGGAAAGGTTGAGATCATTAATATAAGCAGAGAACAGGGTGGCAGAGATACTAGAGCCCTGCGGGACCCCAGATGTAATAGGAAGAGGGGAAGATAAAGGTGCTTCAGGGGTAGGAACTATTTGGGATCGGCCTGACAGAAAGGAATGAAACCAAAGAAGGGAATTGTTGGAGAAGGAAAGGTGTTTAAGTTTAGAAAGTAGACAAAAGTTATCAATTGTAACAAAGGCTTTTGTGAAATCAAGGAGAACAAGGATTAAGTTTTTTCTTTGATCAATTGCAGCTTGGATGTCAGAGGTTATTCTTAGGAGAGCAGTCTGGGTTGGGAAGCCAGGGCGATAACCGGATTGGAAAGAACTAGGAGCTTTGTATTTTCCAAGAAAGACGACATTTGTTTCTGTACCAACGTTTCTAAGGCTTTTGCAAGGAAATCATTGAAGGAAGAGGGATTGGGAATTTTGTTTAAAGGTTTAACTATTGTTTGTTGCCAGGAATTAGGAAAGACTGAGTTCTGGCGGGAAAAGTTGTATATGTGCAGGAGGATAGGAAAGATACTGGGAAGGGTGGCTTTGAGGAGTTTTATAGGAATGCGATCGCAGCCAACTGCATATGTTTTATTTTTGATATCACTGCTAAAAGATCTTCAGGATCAATGTCGGAAAAAAATAAACTGTTTGGTTTTATAAATATTATTTTTTTGTGGTATTTAATCCCACGTAAATTTTAACAATTTTTAGTGCAAGGGAACAGAATAAAAAATCTAACTGTCCCAGCCAGGACACAAACCTGGATCTCCTGCTATCCGGACCGGTGCATTTACCAATTATGCTACCGGTACCAGTCTGATAAGTTATTAAATTTCCTGCACTAGTGTCGAGAGTCTAACCTCCGATGCCGACGAATATATCGTCTTATGCTGGGACAGTTAGATTTTTTATTCTGTTCCCTTGCACTAAAAATTAGAGAAACTGTTTGAATTAAAATCAGAGCGGCTTAGTAAGGAAATAGAAAGAGGAGAACTCTGGGAGTAGGAAGTAAAATTCGAGTAGAATTCATCGGGAGACCCAGGGAAATGAGGTATATTGAGAGAAGGGTTTGCACCAGGAAAGGCTTCTTGGATGTTCCACTTGGACTTAGGGTCGGGAGCAGAGGAAAACGCCTCATGAAGTAAAGCGAGCGAGCCTTTCGAAGAGCGGCTTGAGCCCGGTTCCGGAGACGTCTGTAGGCCGCATAATCCTCAGGATGACCAGTACGTCCAGCCCGCCTCCAGGCAGCCTCTCACCTTCTCCTGAGATCTCGCACTTCATCGCTCGGGAGAGCGCAGGGGAAAACGCCTCATGAAGTAAAGCGAGCGAGCCTTTCGAAGAGCGGCTTGAGCCCGGTTCCGGAGACGTCTGTAGGCCGCATAATCCTCAGGATAACCAGTACGTCTAGCCCGCCTCCGGGCAGCCTCCCGCCTTCTTCTGAGATCTCGAACTTCATCGCTCGGGAGGGTGCAAAGGGAAACGCCTCATGAAGTAAAGCGAGCAGGCCTTTCGAAGAGCGGCTTGAGACGTCTGTAGGCCGCATAATCCTCAGGATGACCAGTACGTCCAGCCCGCCTCCGGGCAGCCTCCCGCATTCTCCTGAGATCTCGAACTTCATCGCTCGGGAGGGTGCAAAGGGAAACGCCTTATGGAAGTAAAGCGAGCGAGCCTTTCGAAGAGCGGCTTCAGCAAGGTTCCGGAGACGTCTGTAGGCAGCATAATCCTCAGGATATATATCATAATCCTCCTACGTCTAGCCCGCCTCCCGCCTTCTCCTGAGATCTCGCACTTCATCGCTCGGGAGGGCGCAGAGGAAAACGCCTCATGGAAGTAAAGCGAGCGAGCCTTTCGAAGAGCGGCTTGAGACGTCTGTAGGCCGCATAATCCTCAGGATGACCAGTACGTCTAGCCCGCCTCCGGGCAGCCTCCCGCCTTCTCCTGAGATCTCGCACTTCATCGCTCGGGAGGGCGCAGAGGAAAACGCCTCATGGAAGTAAAGCGAGCGAGCCTTTCGAAGAGCGGCTTGAGCCGTCTGTAGGCCGCATAATCCTCAGGATGACCAGTACGTCTAGCCCGCCTCCGGGCAGCCTCCCGCCTTCTCCTGAGATCTCGCACTTCATCGCTCGGGAGGGCGCAGAGGAAAACGCCTCATGGAAGTAAAGCGAGCGAGCCTTTCGAAGAGCGGCTTGAGCCCGGTTCCGGAGACGTCTGTAAGCCGCATAATCCTCAGGATGACTAGTACGTCCAGCCCGCCTCCGGGCAGCCTCCCGCATTCTCCTGAGATCTCGTACTTCATCGCTCAACCAGGGCGCAAGGGGGCGGCGAAATCGACAGGTTTTCAAAGGAGCATGGGTGGAAAATAGATAATTAGATGGAAACTTTACCTTTTGATCGATCGAAAAAGAGAAAAAAATTGAGCTCCATATACATATTATGTGATATGTGTAGTAAATCATGCTGAAAAAGAAATGAGATGGGATGCCGTGAAAGAGATAAATAAAAATAAAATAAATAAATATAATCCTATCAGGATTACGGTCTCTGTAGTTGTGAGATTTTTAAATTTATTTTATTTTATTTTATAAATGTTTATTTATTACTTTCTACTTATAAAACAACTCGTAATTTGATGGCTTAATAGTATTATTAAGTGTATACACATACACACACACACATATAGAAAATGGAAAATTATGATTTTCTTTTTGCCCCCCCCCCCCCCCCCCATAAAGGACTGTATTGCTATCAGAACTGCAGTAAAACTTAAGCAGAGAACGATTAATATAAATGCTCTCGAAGAATAAAAACATAAAAATAATAATAAATAAATAATGGATGAATAACTAACACAATTTCTGATGAAAAACAAAACTTACTTCGAGAATAAAGGAAACAATAATAAACAGCATTACTGAAAGATTAAATAAAAAAATAAACACGGAAAATATTACATAGTTGTAGGTTATAGAGAGATAGGAAATTCCCATTGCCATAAATACCTTCAGGTCTTCAGGCAGCTCATGATCATTTGAACATATCCAGGTCTTCCGGAATGTTGATAACCGCCACATGCCGGTCATCATCCTGTCGACATTTGATCCGGCCGCCAGAATACCACATATATTTTAGCTTACCTTCCTTCTTTACGTGGGGCTCACTCACATTTAGGTACATGGGATGGGCATCGTTTTCCTCCCAGCCAATATGCCTGGTTGTCAGGTCCCTCTTCACTCTTCTAAATCTGACAACCGCGTCTCGAATAGATTGCCCAACGAATTTCTCCATGATAACCGATGGTCTAGGATCGTCCCTTCGCAGGCGATGCCGCTCCACTATATCTAGATCTTCTGGAGCGATCTTCAGACCCTGACTGGCGCCTATACACTTCACCAGACCCTCTGAAGTTTCGCCAGGTCGCACTGGTAGACTAACTCCTCTTAAGCGTGATTCAGACTCACCTCCAATTCTGTCACTCTTGACTTAAAAGTAGGTGCTCGAAAACTTTTATCTGGGCTTCTAATCTGTTTTCTATACTTTTGAGAAGCTTAACGTTTTCAAAAGCATCATCGTTGCTTTTATTAAGAGAGTCTTTAAACTCTCTTAGCTCACTAGCAACGCCGCTTTTTATCTCGCCTATCCCACTTGAAAGAGCCCACATCGCCTCCTGAATGTTAGATGTGAAATAAAATAGATCACCCTCCTGGGTAGATCTAGATTTTCTCACATTTGTCACACTTCCAGCCTTTTTTGTTCGTCCTCTGAGACTCAATACCCGTGTTGTCAATACCACAACACCTGCCGTGGTAAATTAGTTTGCAGGTGGTGCAGGTTAGAGAGCTCTTGTCATCCCTATTAATAGCTTGTTTACTCACCGGACACTGTACCATTGTTTATTTATTTTAAAAAGCTCAGATAAACAGATGACTTGATAAGAAGTAGGTTGGGCGCGTCTACTAACCAGAGGGGAGAGCTATGGAGAAGGGATAATACTCAGCAGATTACTTACTGATAAGTTGCAATCACTGATAAGCCTGCTCGTTCTGCCACTCTCCGCAAACTCTCGGTGTATATTGAAGAGCCGCAAGACGTCGTACACAAAATTCAAGAACTTATGATCACTTGTAACTAAATCCGATCTTTGCCAAAAATCAAGCGAAAGCTCTCACGTTGAACCTTCAAAATAACGATTTAATACGGAGCTGAAGTGTACTGGTTGCCGTCTCAGGCCAGAATCGTCATACATTTTTACGATACTTGCTAATTTACTTACCCCTCGAGTCACAAAGGTGTAATCTAAAAAAGTGTAAAGGCGGTTTTACCCTACTGACAAGATATAAGACAACCTTTAAATGAGCCACCGTGTTGTAAATATTAGAAGACCAAAAAAAACTCAATCGATATGACATTTGTTTGCTAGACTCAGGCTTTTCAAATTTAGAAAATTTAAATTTTGAAACATGTTACAGATCAGTACTCAGCCAAATTATAAAGTTATATGGTAAAAGAAAAATTGAGAAATCTATAAAGAAATGGCAGATCAGATTTTCAAGAAAAACACTACAATTTTGAAAGTTTCGGCCATGTGAAATAAAATAAACAAATTTTACAAATTCCAACCTTTCAGATCCAGTTTAAAGTAATAAGAGAATTTATCCTGGTCAAAAATTCAAATATATCAATACAAATGATAATTAAAAATAATTAATGCACTTAAATAAAACAAAGAAATAAGTAAAACGTTAAAATAAATAAATATGGAAAGATACACTAGAGACAAATTCTAATTCATTCTTACGTGGCCATATGGGATAACATAATATATGACATACGAAAACATCGCTACAGGTATAGATAGTTAATTAGATTTTCTAAGTCCCCCCCAAAGTAATGATTGACAGCCCCATCCCAGCACCCAATGCACTTGAGTAAGGCATCATTACTTCTGTATAATACATTATACATTACCCCTATCAATTAATTATAAAGGAGGAATGCAACTTCACAAATGAGTGTAGACGATTTCTTTAAAAGTATTCTTTGTATAGTTTGATCTATACAAAGAATACTTTTAAAGAAAGTATTTATTTAGAAATAAGTATTTAAAAAAAATCTTATTTCCAAATGAACTATTCTAATTAAAAGAAATTAAGCTAAAACATATTGTTCATGTCAAGGTGATGCAGTACTTCTTGGTATAAGATACTTTCTTCAACTGCCAGTGTTCTACAGCTAGGGATATAAGTTTATCCTGATTTGTGCTGTGAACCTTTTCCCTGGAGTGACCGATTTTCCAATTTATATAAACATTAATTACCTACATGCTTCCACATACTGCGAGTATTAGATATATAAAAGTGAAATTTTTACATAGGCTGAACAGTTTCATGACTACACACCTCTCTCGTGATCACAAGTAAATTCATCGATAAAATGGGTCCCCACTCTGAGACTTCATGGTCTGTGAGGGGGACCATGTTGTATTTTATTTATAAAATAAATGAAATACAACGTTTCCTGAGTTATAGTATTTGAGCATTAGATTTATTAGCAGCCCATCAAAAAATTTTTATAAACTTTATTGAAAGATTTAATGCAAACCTTTACTATGAGTCTAAGGCAAAATAAACAATGAACAATATATTAATAAATCTAATTTATAACATCACAGAATAATAATTCTACAACAATAATACACGAATAAATTATTTACATAGCATATTGAGCAGACGAACACTAATTAAATATCAATAACAAGTAAGACATGATTTAATTTTTTTAAGTTAGAGCTATAGTTATATAAATAAAATAAATAAATGAAACAATTCTGTATTAATTTTTGCATACTCTTTAAATGGCATGTGAAAAAAGTAATTAAGTACTTCTGTAGTGAGTACCAAATATATTTACACAATGAAAGGTTCACTAACTCTAAATCATCTATTTGGGGATGTTTAGTTTCAGAAAATTTATCAATTTACAATAAACATTTGATTAAAATAATATTCATAAAAAAAATAGAGCATCTTTGTTTCAGAATTTGAAAATATTTTAAAGTTTTAGTTGATTTTCAAATTATCAATTGTGTTAATCATAGTAGAATGTAAAGCCAGTGAATTAATCACTTGTATATACTTTTAAATCTACTATGATTTCAACGGGCGCATATCAGAATGCAAGACACTCTGTCTATGTGAGAAAGTTTGAAGAAAAGCCATAAGATAACAAAGGTTAACATAAATAAAGGATAAATGACAAAAGTTTTTTTCAAAAAGAATATATCTAAAAATTATATACGTGTT
>KZ806992.1:234283-245950 GCA_000696205.2 Oncopeltus fasciatus
CACTCGTATCCTTATTTGGAATGTAATCTGTCAACTGTTCAATCAAACCTTCGAGATGAGAAGATACTAGTAAGGAGAGAGATGAAGTGTCAGGGGATGTACAGTAGGATGTAGACAGAAACCCTATAAACTCTTGAGTTAGTGTAAAATTTTCAAAATCTTCTTTCTTAACTCTTGCGTTCCAAACACTGAGTTTTTTTACAAATGCATTTACTCTGTCTTGAGCATATATCATATTTTTGTCTGGTCCTTGTAGGGATAAGTTCAAAATATTAAGGTGAGAGAAGATGTCAGCCAAATAAGCAAGCTTAACCAACCACTTTTCATCACTGAAAAAAGTGGAAAGTTCGGGTTTACTATCAACCAAAAATAACAACATTTCTGACTTTAATCCAAACAGTCTGCTTAATACATTACCACGGGATAGCCACCGTACTTCAGTGTGAAATAAAAGATGTTTATGCAAGGCTCCTACCTCTTCACACAAAATATTAAACATCCTACTTTGCAGCGGGCGACTTTTAATGTAGTTCACTATCTTGACAGCTTCATTTAAAACTTGCCGTAATTCATCTGGCATTTTCTTAGCTGCCAAAGCTTGCCTATGTAAAAAGCAGTGAACCCAGCTTGCATTCGGTGTCAATGATTTCAACCTGGCAATTAAGCCACTCTTCTTTCCCGTAAGGGCCATTGCTCCATCACTACAAATTGAAACACATTTCTTCCAATCAAATTCAAAAGGTTCAGTTGCTTGAACAATCACCTTATAAAGACTTTCACCTGTTGTATTATTCGGCAGGGGCTTACAAAACAAAATATTTTCATGAATAGCATCACCGTAATCGTACCGGATGAAGCATAAAAACTGAGCACAGTTGGCAACATCTGTTGACTCATCCAACTGAATTGCAAAAAAAGTACTGTCTTTTATTTGCTTCTTTAGCTGGTTCTGAACATCTTCAGCCATGTCACATATTCTTCTTGAAATAGTATCATTTGATAACGGGATTTTTTTCAATTTTTCAGCATCTTGAGGACTGATTATATTTGAAACCATATCAATTGCAGCAGGAAGAATTAATTCCTCAGCAATTGTATGGGGTTTCCCTTTTTTAGCAATCTTCAGTGCTACCTCGTATGAAGCTTTAAGAGCATTCTTATTAACATTAGCAAGATCCGTAATGTTTACCTGTTGACTTCGAAGGGAGAACAGTTTTCTTTGGAAAAATTCCACTGGTTTGTCTTTCAAAGCAAAATGTTTAGTTTCTAGATGGCGTTTCATTTTCGAAGGCTTCATGCTTTCAGCTGACAACACTTCATTACACACCACACATTGAGGTTTGTCTGCCAGTTCAGTGAAACCGAATTGTATGTACGACTGGTCATATTTGCGGAATTTTGTCTTTCTGCACTCACTAGCACTAGCATCACTACTTGACGACGGTCTTCTTAAAAACTTATCCATTGCTACTTTTTCTAAAGTATTTGCAGTGTATTTGCTCGCAATACTACTCACAAGTGCACACACAGTGTTGAATGATCGACTCAAGAAGCCAGACTGTCATGTCGTCTGCCGTCCACCGGCTAGCTTAGCCAATAGTGTTTTTTTTTTTAATTTTTGTTTATATTTAAAAATAGGGGGGTCGCCGAAATACTAGGTCTAAAAAGGGGGTCGCAGTGGCAAAAAGTTTGAGAACCCCTGGTCAAGTAGATGGTCAGTTGGTTTTCTATTGTGAGTTGTGAGCGCCTATTATAAAATGGGCTGTATAAGAGCTGTATAAGTAATGTGTTGAGTTCTTGTCGCCTGATTTTAATATGTTCACTCCAGTTTAGTCATGAGCCAAGGTGGAACCCAAGGTAATGGACTGAATCCCCTGTATAGGGACGTTATAGTCAAACAGACTAAAGAAGGGCTAATTCCATTTCTTCATTTTATAAATTGAAATGATTTAAGTAAAATTAAGGGAGGTACAGTCGATTACGAACATGATGAAATGAAAGAACAATTTCATTCTTTATAGAAGGAATTCACAATATTAAACTTTATGTGACTCTAATTTTGTGTTGAGACAGTGTATCATAACACAAAGAGATATTCTTACTCAAATAAGAAGCATATTTTGGTACTTCAGCAACACATAATATAGAAGTAAGAAAGCATGGGCAGAACAGATTACATGATTCAATAAATGGCTAGTGTTTATAGATACAATATGCATTTAAGTAGAATAAAAACATAAAATTTTGTACAAATTCTTCACTGAAGTAATAATGCACTCCTTCAATCCTTCTCTCTAACACTCAACTTAATGTGAGCACACATACCCCCCCCCCCTCCCCACGCACACACTAAACTCACTTGTAAGAGAATAATTTTAAAAGGAAAACAATTGTTTGTCATAGCGTGACTCAATCCAATGTCGCCTTATCTTATTTTAGGTAAACTACTAACAAATATTAAGATATAGCAAGAACTGGTATCCTTTTTTGACATCTTTATTGAGGCTTCACTTACTAGTGTAATAATAACTTTACTTATTTATAAAATATCCACTATAAATATAAATTTGGTATAGAAAAATAAAAAATCTGAAACTTAACTTAAAGCATTATCTATTTTTTAAATCTTAAAACACAAATCTATTTTTTAACTTAAAGGGTACAAGAAAATGATCATAAAGAAATGGAATATTTTTTTAAAATGTATGGAAAGGATAAAGTGACTACTTTTTTTATTACTAAATAAATCAATAAAAGGAAAATAATAATAAAGTATGTTAAAAATAGAAATATGTTGTACTTTATACTTACTCCCAAATGCTACTGTGTCTAAAAATTGATGACAAATATATAACACAAATGAAACATAATTCAAGGTCATAAATATAAATATACCTGTCTTTATGAATATGAAGCACTTGAAGTTCAAGAATACAATGAGCATTAAGTAGATTTCCAACAACTGCATCCAGAACAGTCTTACCCACTTTACTTTTCAAAAGCCGGAAAATTTTCTTACACTTGCTTGAGTTACTTGCAAACAGCTTCATTTTACTTTGACCTAGAAAAAAACAAATAATCAAGAATAGAAAAATTAATTTATATCTTAATTGCCTGTTATTCTAAAGTTAAAAAAAAATCTATTACTGATCAAATTAGTTAAAATAAATAGATAATTATTAAGAGATAAAATTGTGAGATTATTTATTATAANGACTTCCTGAAAATAATTAAAGAAAAAAAATGAATTTATAAACATTAAAGAAAAATAAGAAGAATGAAAGAACATATTGATTGTGAAACCATATTAATAGTTGGAAATAGGTATAAACATATTGCTAATATGTGATAGCTTCTTCAGTACTGAATGAAGAATGCTCAGTCTCAATTAACCCCTAAAAAAGCCATTACAGGATGTGCTAGAGCTTGGGCAAAAACATCTTTTCGATACAGTCAAGCCTGGAAGAAAAATCTATGGATATTTTTTGACTGCGGAAGCCTACGTAAATAATATGAATTATGTCAACAATAAAGATAACACAATAAGAGCTAAAGTTAAATCTAGATACTATATTATATTATAATATTAACAAAAATTATGAAAAGTTTTAACAAATATGTTTCAAATCTAATAGGAACAAAGTTATAAAAAGATAGTATTGCTGTGAGAGCGTGAATGGAAATCACAATTAGGTTAGTTGTACATATTATCTGGTCCCCAATTATTTATTAATTGTTGCATGAAAGACTCCTTTCAATGATAGGTTGACTATCAGAGATAAAAAACAAACTATTTCTACCTGAAAAGTTACTGTGCGCAATTAATGAGTACAAATATTAAGACTACAACAAGATATCAACAATGTGCATTGAGCATTATTGAAATTGAAGTATTAAAAGTATTTTACACCTAGAACATGAGAAGTATATAAATACATTATTTTTATTACAGGTAATTACTTTTAATAATATGCACTGACATTGGTATTTTTTTCCAAGTTAATTTTTTTTTTCAAGTATTATGAGATCCAGAATAATGATTGCTTTATTTTAAACATTTCTTCTCTGTGAGCTATAAATTGATCTAATTTTCATAGACTAACCAGAGAAAATGAGAAATATAAATAAAAGGTAATAAATAAAGTAAATAATTGTATTTATACTAGGAATAATTGTATTATTATTTCAAGGATTCTCAATTATCATTAAAGGTCCCAAGTGTGGTACCTCCAGTATGGGTCTTTATAAAAGTTATTGGAATCAGTCTGCCTTATGTCAGTTGTGGCGAACTACTTTGCACACTTGTGAGGCTGGGAGACATCTAGGGAGAAGTTTCTGACACGGCAGAGATCAGCACAACTGGTGAGTGATAAAAATTATATAAAATAAAATTTACTCACATAATTTAGAAATGAAAAATGATTTACAGATGACCATGGACGCACTTGAGGTTCCAATTTTTCCACTAAATTAATCTTAAAATCCCGTAATACAGGTTCAAATACATACATATATTCATTTGCTATACACCCACAGGCATAATATTCAGCAGCTTGCTTCATTTCCCTGAGGAAAAAATATTAAATCTGATAAATTAAAGCAAAATAATAATGTATTTTTAGTGATTTTACAACCAATTGAACTTATTTTTCCTGATTAAAGTGTCTTGGGCCATGAGTGTTTAAAAGAAGATGGCTACCTTTAGATAGTACCTTTTCCATGACCCTAAAAGGTTGAACTCAAGGTAAAAGCAAAGAAAAGTAGTTAGTAGTTACATCTTATTTTCCTTATTATTAAGCTAAACTTTTGATTTAAAAATAAATGTATTNAATTTTGCAGCACTAAGATATATGAAATGAATAATTAGTTTTATTATTAAATAATAAAATAAATGAGAAGGAATAAATGAGAGTTGGAAAATCTGATGATTTTCCTATACCAAATTACACTATTCAAAGCAATTCTCCTCTATCCTAACAGCGCTCCATACAAATCCTCCATTGTCCGAAACAGTGCTTGAAGTCTTGTTTTGTTAGCTCCTGCATGACGCATGCCGCTTTTTCTTTCACAGTAATCCACTTTTTTTATTTCACGACAATCCATTGCTCTACTATTACACTTTTCAACACCACTTACATAAACAAAGGTTACAGCCAGACTGATTTCTAGACAAACATGGGAGGCATTGCAATTGAAAGAGAAGGCTTTACGCTGCACAGCTCTTGGTCGTTCGGAATTGGAGCATGCGTAGTTCTTCTGTAGCAGCATCAGTCTCGTTATTTAATAGCCACACATATTGATGCAATTCATGATCTAGAGCTGGTAAGAACTATTTAATCTAAGTGGAATATTTACTTTATGTAAAAGCAAAATTAAATGGAAGGGAATAATGAGATGAACAGGGATGATAAATAATAATTTATAAAAAAATAAAACAAAACATAAAATTAAAATAAACTTCTACATAATAATAACACGACAATACTATGGATATAATTATTGGTTAAATATAATTATTAATAAAGAAAATTTCAATTGAGTTAGACTGACAATGAAGAAGTAGAGTTGAAGGCAAACAGACTTCACTAATGCAGATGAGGTGAAATTGGCATAAACAAATATTACTAGGCTTATATAGATGAGATTTATAACTATCTAATTATGGGAGAGCTTTTATAATGAAGAATAAACAAGGCAAAAGAGTTGAAAACCATATTGACAGCAAATTTTGCAACCTTGAGCATGAACTAAGCTGTGGTCTACTATTGGTGGGAAAATTTATGGATAAGTCTTGCATAACTTCATATGAAGGATTTAGGTGTTTTCCAATTGTTTATGGTAGTGCATAGGAAGCAGTTATATGTTTTAATTTAATTTAGATAGAAAAAAATTTAACTTAAAGTGTTATCAAAAATTGTAATGTACTTTTGAAAAATTGTAATGCCAGTGGATAAAATTATTGAATACAGAATACTTGAAATATTCTGCACTTGTTAATGAGGTACTTTTAACACACACACACACACACACACACACACACACAAAATGGAAATGCACCGGCCCGGATAGCAGGAGATCCAGGTTCGAGTCCTGTCTGGGACAGATAGATTTTTTATTCTATTCCTTTGCACTAAAAATTGTTAAAATTTACATGGGATTAAAAACCACAAAAAAAAATAATATTTATAAAATTAAGTAAGGAAGATATTTAAGAATGCAACTAGGATGATATAACCATAGCAATCTAGTTTTTTAACTACTGATTTAATTTAGTTATTGAGTTTTTATTCACAAACCCTCCGATGAAATTGTTAATTGCCAAAACTAGGCAGAGGAAGGATGAAATTAAAAACCTCTTGTGTCTTCATTATTTTATTGTAATGAGAAACTATATTGGAGTCATCATTGTTGCTGATGACAAAGCAATCCTCTCTCTTCCCATCCTGATTCCAAAACTGCTAACAATACATTACAAAATCACCTTGATGCTATTCAGCAGTGGTGCAGCAAATGGAGAATTAAAATAAAAGAGTCCAAATGCATACAGGTAAATTATTAACTAAGAAAAGATTCCCCCAATAATGTTACATGCAATAAAATCCCTATACCTCTCTCTGATTCAGTCTGTTACCTTGGGTTCTATTTTTACTCACAACTTAACTGGGGGGACCATATTAATACTAATAAACAGGCATTCACAGCTCATAACAGAAAATAAACATTACTATGACCAATCTGGACGTACTCTGAGATGCTGTTAAGCCTTCCAATATCCAGAGAATAGAATCATTTCAATACAAAATTGAGAATAATTGCAAATAATAATCTAAGAATAATTGCAAATTCTCCTAATTATGGTGCAACTTCCCCTTCCATCAAGATTTTAGTATCCTGTATGTCCAAGACCTCATCTACACCTGCTTCATGCTCTTCCATAACAAGCTCCCATTTCATCCTAACCCATATCCATTGTTGGACTTCAATCCTTACAATTCTCCCCAGTGACTAAAATGAAGATGGCCATGCAACCTTTTGGGCCTTGCAGCCTAAATTTATTGAAGTGGGCACCTTCCCTACAAAGTGAGATATAATTTATTTTAACAGTAATCTTAGAATCATTTTGGGAATTTTTAAACAGCTGCAACAATTAAAGTTGATTGAACTTACAAAAATAAATGTATTTATTGAGTGCTGGTTTACCTCAAAAGAAAATAAATCTACCACAAACAGTAAATAATTTTATATTAAATTTATNCTAAATAACAATTACAATTAAGCTGAAAAATAAATTGACAAATGTTGATTCTTATACTTACATTGATGGGTAGAGCAAGATAGTTCAGTAGAAATAACTTGAATTCTGTCTTCAGTGAACACAATTATTTTTTTCATACTGGCATCAAACATTGCCAACCTATGGGAAAAAAGTTAATGTAGGATAGTATAGTTAATTACATTCAGCTACATTATAATTGTATTTGTATACTACAATTGACAATATATATTTTGTATTTGTTTCAAAGAAAAGGAGAGAGAGGGGAAATCATTAAATTAGAAAGAATTGGTGGCTTTTAGAATTCAAGAGATCCACCAAGATGAAGAAGATAGTTGAGGAATTGAGAACATGAATAAAGACTTAATAAAAATTGGGATGGGACAGAAGCTTATTGAGGAGCAAGTTGAGAATTTTTGAGACAATGCTGAAGGCAATTGTTAGACTCATTGGTTTATGCCAAGTGTCTTCATAGAAGGGGTTGAGAGGATTGTCTATATTATTATTCTAAAAAATAAGTTTAAAGATCATGCTGGAAAAATTAGTCAAGGTTTCGGCCAGGATCAGAAAAATAAAATACTCCATACTTATTTTATTATTGCCAATATTGAATTATACAGAAAATATTGAAATAAGTTGAGGAAATGTTATCTTTGTATTGCCTATCATTAACAGCAATAGGCATGAGATTAGATAGATAGATAGTGCACACATTCCGAAATCAGCCTTCCCTTAAGGAGAGGCTTGGAGGCCAGGGCAGTAGCTTGATTAAAAGCAAGTGTGGTTGTTGCTAATAGCATGAAGGCAGAGGGCTGAAGAATTCATATCACAATTTTTAATGCTGTATTGACGTTGTTTTAATCTTTTATTAAGATGGTTCTTTGTTTGGTCAATATATGAAGCTGAACAATTTTTATCTGAACATGGAATTAGGAATATAAAATTGGACTGCTAGAAAATGGGTATAGGATCTTTCAGGAAAGTACAAAATTATCAGAGTTTATTATTGGTATGTGATGCCTGAATTTAGTTTCTGCAGGTTGGATTTGAGGTGTTTTTTATTTTATCTGAAAGGAGAGGAATGTAGAATAGAGTGCCCTCTTTATCGCTATAAAGGCATAAGTTTGTTTTAAATTGCAGTATATACATATGTAGTAATGATTGATAAATAATTTTATCCTATCCAAAAGTCAGTTTAATAAAAACCCAGTTTATTTAAACATCCTTTTCATTCTAAAAATATGCCACAGTATAAAAAGAAGCAATTCATGGTTTCAGAGGAGCAAGAACCAAAGACAAGGCCAATATTCAAGGAAGTATCCGTAAACCCTTCTGGTAATTTTGACTTTGGAAACCCAGGAGGGTGGCAAGAAGGTGGTGTGTCTGGTGGGAGAGGCACAGGAAGAAATTCTACTTGATACCATGTTAGAAAATTATCAGGTCAACTCCCTTTTGTACGCAATGGGTGAAGAGTTGACCTCGCGTCAGAGTTGAGGACTTATTGCCCCTTCTCAAGATAAAGAACTTAGAACATTTTACCTACAAGAGGTTATGAATTTGTTTGAGAGTCACTTTACTAGGAAAGAGAATATAGGGTTTGAAAGGTCAAGATTTTTTTAAATAAAGCAAGTCCCCCCACAACAAGTACCAGCTACACTTGTTCGGTACTAAGTTCGAGACACTTAGAAAGAACTTGGTCATACATCCTCCTGGATGGTAGGAAATTAGAGAAAAGATTTTTGAGTGTATACCCCAGGGTTGATGTTACAGTCATAGGGGAGGACATTTTAGAGAGGTTCTATAAGCGTGCTTATCATTTGGGGTGGGTAAAAACAAACTTCAGATGTTAGTAAAATTCAGGGCCTAACGATAGAGCTTCCTCTGAAGAAATATATGTGAGTGATGGAAAGCAGCAGCCACTAGTTCTCAGGGATATTTGGGCATGCAAGAAATTTCACTTCTACATTGTGGGATTGAGATTTTGAATTTTGAGGTCACTTTATTTGGCGACCTTTGGCCTTTGGCCCCTCAATGACCTCACTCCAAAAATCCAGAGGTTCAGGATTCAGTTCTTGGATTTCTATTATGTGTTAGGGACATTTTAAGTCCCTGATAGGTTGCCAAGGGTGGCTGTAACCATAGTGAATGGGTCTGAGTTGCTTGAGGAATGCTTAGTTTATGTTGACTTTGCCTCCACAGTCAGGTTTTCCAGGTTACGGATCATTGTTTGGAGGAGCTTAAAGTATCACAAGGCCGGGATAGTACTATTATGAAGATACTGGAGTATGTCAGAAACGGTTGGCCTAGGGTGGTAGAGGTGAATGTGTCCCTGTTCAAAACACACCAGAATGAACCTACAGTTATCTACATTATCAGATGACATATTAAGCTTTTCCAGAATAGGATAGTTGTTCTTAGCAGGGATAGATAGTTTATATTGGGTAAACTACATGAGAGCTATGGTAGGATTTAGACTTGAATAGCTAATGGGAAGAAGTGTGTGTTTAGTAGCCGGGGGATACTTGAGGGATGTGGTTGAGAGTTGCCAGGCTTGCATTGAACAAAAGGTTGTTCAGCCCAAGCTACTCTTGAGGACTTCCCTGCCATTGCGCCATCGGGGAATGCTTGCCATGGATCACTTCAAGTATAGCGGGAATTGGTATTTGGTGGTAGCCCATTTTTAATCGAGGTACCCAGAGATTCTTGAAGGGCCTTATCGTGAAATTTGGGGTTCTGGAAAGGATTCCTTCAGATGGCAGGACAAGTTTATCTGAATTTGAATTAGAAAAGTTGGGGAAGGAACTAGGCTTTAGGCAGGAGACTAGTAGTCCTCGATACCCTGAGAGTAACGGCTTTATAGAGGTTATGGTAAAGGTAGCCAAGAGGATTGTTTATAAGGGGGGCTTAAATTAAGGTTTATTTGCCTGTAGGTCTACCACAATGTGAGACCAAAACTTCTGGTGACCTCATAAAACTGCAAAACAAGAGATGTTTCGACAGACAGTATGTCTGAGGCCCTTGCAAGAGGAGAAGGAGGTCTGGATAATGGACAGAAAAGAGTACAAAAGGGTGCTGCGGGAGTCGGCAAAGGCAGAGACAGGACCTTGAACAGGGCGACGCTGGTGGTGTCTACACCAGGGACTGCAGGATGCTGATCCTAACTTCACAAAACCCTAGGAGGGGCTAAGAGGGGGAGATGCAGTATATACATATCTTGTTATAATTATTAAAAAAGAATTGTATTCTAGACAAGAGTTAGTTTAATAAAAACCCAGATAATGTAAATATATTTTCATTATAAATATATACCATGTTATATTATATTTTGAAGCAATGCAAAATAGGAAGATCAAAGACAACTAACAGAATAATTGAATCTAGCCTGACAGCTGATGGAATCTATAGAACGCATGTTGAAAAAGAGGCACTTTTCCAAGCGGAAGCTTTAACCTTGAGAGCATAATATGAATTACACAATGAAGCACTAATATATATTATGAAAAAATCTACAAAGATAAGTGTGACTCAGTGGACAAACAATCTTCAGAGGACCTGATTTTATGCATTTAATATTTTAAAAAAAGACAAAAATAATTTAATTTAATAATAAGACTTCCTAAATTTAAAATATGCTACTGAGCCTAACATTACACCACTAAAGAAATTTTCATTTATATCCATTATATTTCAATTGAAATTTTTCTTTATTAGTCAATTACATAAGATTCATTTTTAAAATATATATACTTAATGAGGAAAATATATTTCCTTAAGAAAAGTGACAAAAATAATATGTTCCTATATTAGCTACATTAGTAATTTGTGCAATTACTTTATATGAATTTGTTTAATATAATTAATTAAGCAAAATGTAAAATTATTCACTTCCTATTAAAGATGGCAAGAATATGCTTAACAAAAAATGAGATAATTTTATATTAAACAAAGAATTAACCAATAAAATTAATATTTGATGTTCCAGTCATGAAAATTTTATCCAGGAGGCAACAGGTCCCGTCTTGTCTTCATGATATCTCTGAAAATGGCTTACAATGTAAGCTGAAATGTCAGCAGATAATTAAAAAAAAATTTTTTTTTAATAGTATTTTTTTGGATCAACCTTATCCTGATCCTAACTAATTCTCTACTAAACTTGAGTTTAGTTCTGCAATCGGTGATGTGATCAGAAACCTCTTTCGGAGATCTCTCCATACATCATTATCGCCCTGATGATAACTTACAAGTTAAGTCAAAATTTTGGCAATAATAAAATAATTACCCAATAATTTTGGAGTATTTTATTTTTCTTTTGATCAAAACCCTGATTATTTTCCCATACATAATATTCGAAGGCCCACCAATCACTAACTATTCAAATGAAGTTTTAATAATCT
>KZ806992.1:260398-272929 GCA_000696205.2 Oncopeltus fasciatus
CATATATATACATATACATATATGTCTATATGCGCTCTAGCGTCCTCAAAGTTTAGAATGATGAAAGCAAATTTTTTTTTTTTGTATATACTTGGTATTATGATCCTTTTAGCAAAATGTTGGATACATTTGTTAATAGCTAAAAACGGTCGAGTTTGAGGAAATTTAGAAGAAAACGACATCTGTGACATATAAGATTAAAAGGGCGTAATAATCTAAGGGTTGATCGCCCCTAAACCCGATCCTACCTACCTATAACATTTAAAAATGTTTTAATAAGGAAATATAATTTTGATGATCATATTGGTTCTTCAGAGTTTCGAGATTTGTTTACAAATAATTTTGATAATATGCTTTACTTCCCATAATAGATACTAAACTGTTTATTTTAAAAATAAAATAGAAATTATTAAAATAATGCAATGAATATGGGATGAATTTATTGTGAAAAGCGATAAAAGTTATTCTTTTTTTTCCCCTGAATTACAGGAATAATTAACATTGCAAAGATAATAGAGATTTAGTCTTTCCTGTTTCAAAAAAAATTATTTGAAACAGGAAAGACTACATCTCTATCATCCTTAAAGTGAAAAAAAAAAGAAGTTATTTATGAAGAGAGGATTGTCGGGAATTCGGTCAACAAAATAGCCCTGATGAAGGCCTGAAGTTCAGGCCGAACCGTTGGCTAAAATAAATACTATTTTGGTTAAAAATTGGTTTTTAAATTCTTCAACTACCATGACTGAATTCCCGACAATTCTCTCTTCATAGAACTTGACGGTCAACAATTCATTCCAAAAAGTTATTTATGTTTTAAATATTAAGGAATCTGATGGGGTTTTCTTTGCCCTATCGTTGTTTTTATTGTTTGAAGGTAACCAATTTAATATATTCTTTATTCATTCATTTTAATTATAGTCTTAAAATATATTTGTTTTTTGATAACTTTTAGTAATTTTTTTATTAATAAAATCAACATCAAAATGTGTATGGAACAGATAAACAAAAATAAATATAAGTAAATTAAATTATATTTCAATATTTCAATGCTACAGCGCCTGCAATGTTAATTTGGGATCTACTTGCACATGTCATTAAAACAAATATTTAAAAACACATTTGCAAGAGTTATAATCACTGAAACTACTGAAAATCGTGGACTTACAACTACTTTTTTATACTATCTAGAGGTTACAATGTTTTATCGATCTCAATGATATTTATCTAACATAACAAAAATAGTTTTTGGTGAGATAAAGAGAACATTAGGAAAGTCAGTGTTAGTATACATGGAAGATGTCTTTATTTTTCGTTAACTATAGAAAAATTGAAATTTATTTATTCATTATTATCGTCTTTTAAATTTTCAATATAACTTCACGTGCCGAGAAAAGTTACAATTTCTAAATAATTTAATCAAATAAAAGTCATACATAAATTCAGAAGAGGACAAACAGAAAATATGTAATTTTTATATACTTATCAGTCAAGATAAATATTTCGTGTTTCTTAGTCTGACATCTATGTAATGATATGAAATTCAAATTTAAGGAGAGAGGTGTTCAAAGTAGCCTTTAACAGATTTTGTTTTTTAATTAAAGCTCCGTCAAAAGTAATATTTTATGGTTGAATGAATATATTTTTAATTAATTTCCACTTTAATCAGAAATTTTGTTAATGTTAAATGTAGGGCTCTACAGATTTATTTGACTAAATTTATTATATTTTCTGGTAATGACAACTGTCAATTTATAACAATGCAATACTATTAATTTTAGATTAGGAGTAATTTTCGATAATTATTGATTTAAACTCATAATTGGCTGTGCTATATACATTTTAGTATTGGCTGCATGGAGGGATAGACGTCAATACCTGCTTGACCTGCTGGCCAGGATCTCGGGATCCTGCGCTCTGCCTCAGGACCACATCGATCAATTCCCCCACCCCTTTCAGCCCAGGATGTTTCGAGGACACACCCCGAACCCCTCTAATTCCCCAAGACCTAACTTCAATGCTCTTCGAGTTTCTAAGAAGCACATGTGTCTCTACCTGTGTCTCTGCTAGGCAGTATTTGTGCTGACTAAGAACTTGTGATCTATACACTGGGTACTCGTGGACTGAATTTTAGCTCAAATTTTGAATTAACCTTTTTTTATTTTGATTATTGAATTGGAAGTTAATCAAAAAGTTTATTAAACAATTTTTCCATAAAGTTTTAACTTCATGTGCGTAAATTTTAATACAAGAAACAATATTACTTTCAAATTATGTGTAATTTGGTGTGACGAGAATTCTCCAACCCTGAATTTCCTATAATATAACGGTTTCGAGAATCTACTAGCCCCCCCCCCCCCAATACCCCAAATGAACAGGTTTTAATTATATCTCATTCTCAAAAGAAGAAAAATAGAATAAAATATATATTTTTGAGAACTAATTATACATTAGAATTTTAAATGTCATGTAATACATATAATTTATATATCATTATCATTAGTCCGTCATTATTTTATCAAAAGTATATAATAACATACTTATATACGTAGTCTCGTTACACATAATACATATATTTTAATACAATATTATATATCACAATGTACATATTACTTAGTATAAATTATCAAACGCAAAAGACAATACAAAATTATCTTACACTTATCTCTATATACACAATACATATTTTCATCTTTACAAAAAACATTTATTTAGGGAGGAATTTTACAATGTAACTGTGAGGGCTGTGTTTCACATACTTTTTTCTTCTGAACATTCCAAAGCCAGCCTTAGTGTCCTGAACTTTGAATCTCATTGCTCTATCTGATTTTAATGATCAAATAAATCATTTATTAGGAAAGATTAGTCAGGGATTCGTTCTTGGGAACTGAATAATTAAATCTGATTTGTAAAAAAAAAAAAAAAAGTTTTTATTTTCACCA
This sequence comes from Oncopeltus fasciatus, assembly GCA_000696205.2. Classification (NCBI taxonomy): domain Eukaryota; kingdom Metazoa; phylum Arthropoda; class Insecta; order Hemiptera; family Lygaeidae; genus Oncopeltus; species Oncopeltus fasciatus. The sequence goes on from KZ806992.1 coordinate 263,338, forward strand.
ACGTTTCGGTCTAAATATCAGGCCTTTATCAGTGTAAATGGGGTGATGGGGAGCAATCATAGAGCAGGAGTCTCTTTCTTTGCCCTGAAAAAGGCCTAAAATTCAGGCCGAAACGTTGGCTAAAATAAAAACTCTTTTATAAATATTAATTTTGTTGTAGTGGATTATCCCACGTAAATTTTAAACAATTAATGCGAGGGAATAGAATAAAAAATCTATCTGTCCCAGCCAGGAATGGGACAGATAGATTTTTTATTCTATTCCCTCGCGTTAATTCTTTAAAAACTCTTTTGTTTACAAATCAGTTTTAATTCTTCAGTCCCCAAGACAGAATCCCTGACTAACCTCATAAAGCTGGATGGTCAACTAGTTACCCCTGAATTAAATCATTTATTTTTATTTGTGTCCATCTCCAATGAAAAATTGGAAACTGCTTAGATTATGCAACTCCTGCGTAACGGACATATTTTCTGCAATTCGGAATATTTTTCTCAGTGTGTTACAATACACAGAATTTCATTAATGTTTATTGTTAATGCAAGACGACCTGGTATTTAATTAGATAAGATTATAACATCTCGCTTTTGAATTTAAATTCTCTGAAGCCCATTGAATATAAGAAAATTATCCATATTAGAATTAATTTAAAGTAGTGTTTTAGGGGTAGATACAAATCTGCTGAAGAGTTACCCTTCTACTGGCACCTTAGTCTGATTTCTGAGAGGACTTATTCCGGTCATGGCCTGCCCATTGAGAGGCCTGGTAGCCAATCTATCGCCGAAATATAGACAACCGAGCAGAGACCTCCCCTCTTCCGCCCTACTCCCTTTCCCTATGTCGTACGTCCGGCTATCACCTTTACCAAGGTAATTACTACAACCAGACTAACGGTCTGGCTATGGGAAATAACCTTGCTCCCGACATGTCCAACATCACCCTTAATGACCTCTAAGACTGGAGAGGTATATTAAGGATAAGGTTATCCTTACACCCTTTCATAACGACATTTTCTTCCTTAAAAATATGTTGACGACTTGTTCCTCATTCTCAATCCAGAACAAATCCAACAGATCCTTACTGCATTTAACTCTTACCTCATTCGTCTCTAATTTACCATTGAAATTGAGTCTGACTATCAACTCCCCTTCCTTGATACTCATATTATCCGTAACACTAATGGCTCTATCTCAACTGATTGGTACAGCAAGCAAACTTACTCAGGTCGTCTCCTCCATTTTAACTTATCTCACCCTCATGATGAAAAAATAAATGTGGCCAAAAACCTTATCTACAGATCACTCACACTCTCTGACAAGGTATTCCATAGCAAAAATATTAAACGTGTGACAGACATCCTCCTCTCTAATGGTTCCCCTACTCACACCATTAAAGAACTTGTGAAGGAATTCTTTATTTCCATTTCCCAAACTATGCCCCTCCTTCAAAATAATGACCTCATTTTCTGTTTTCTCCCGTATATTCCAAAACTTTCTGAAAATATTAAGAAATCCCTTAGAAAAACTTTCCCTAACCTTAAGCTTTCTTTTCCCACTAACAATAAAACAAAATCCATTTACACCATCCTTAAAGACCCCATCCACCTTTCTAACAGAACCAATGCTCTTTATAAAATTCCTTGTTCCACTCCTAATTGCCATGGATCTTACATTGGGTAAACTAAAAACCCTATTTCCCGTAGAATCAACAATCATAAAAATGGTATGAAAAAACTAATATAAACTGCCCTCACACAAACACGTCATTCATGAAAGATACACATTTGATCTTGATAATATTACGATTCCTTCCACTGAACACTAAGAACACAAACGCCTTTTATCTGAAACCGTTCACATTAACTTACAACACAATCCAGTTAACGACAGAACTGACATAGAACAAATTTCTTCACCTTATTTTTGTTTAAATAAAACTTATTATTAATTACTTTCTTCATGTTTTTTGTATCTAGTAATGGGCTGGTTAATAACCATTAATTTAAAAAAAATCAATAATTAAATAATTGGGATATATATATATATATATATATATATATATATATATATATATATGTTGNTTCTATGCCATATATATATATATAAAAGAAAGAACTTAGCGTATACTGCGCTTGACGGAGAAGCTGCCCAATGGCAGAAGGAGTTCTCCTTTGTAAATCTCTCTTTACAATATACATTGGATATGAGGAGGTCACGGAGCCATTTCCTATTCAGGCGACATGGTGGATTGTCAGGATGGGTAATACAGGATAGAGTTTGGACTAAAGGATTGGGATGCATGGAAAGGTCAGAGTGGAATTTATTAAAACGGGTAATACATGACGTCTTTAACTAAAGGGATTTAAAGGTCATTGTGGAGTAAGGAGTTGGCGACGTAATAGGGTGCATCAACTATGATTCTGAGAATTTTGGATTGAAAGGACTGATTCTTTGGATGTTGGATGGTTTAGCAGTTCCCCACAGTCCATACGTCCAGATAGGCTCAGTAACGTCTTATAAATGGTAAGTTTGTTGGCCACAGTTAAGATTGACTTGCGGCTTAGTAGCTTGTTAAGTTGTCCAAATCTACTATTTAGTTACTGTCTTTTAATTTTTGTATGTGTGTTCCAAGTTTGTATGGGAGTCTAGATGAAATCCTAGGTACCTGACGCAATCGGAAGTTGGGATAGGGATGTTATTAAAGTAAATTCTGCCAGGTTGTTTCTTCCTTAGTGTGAACGTAACATGATTGCATTTGCCTTCGTTGACCTTAATGCGCCAGCGCTGGGACCAAAGCTGAATGTCCATCAGATGCCGTTGGAGATTTTTCTGGCAGTAAGTGAGTCCCATTGGAAGAAAGGATTGCTTGGTCATCCGCAAAAGTTGCTAGGAGTGTGTTAGGATGTGAGAGGATATCCGCAGGGTACAGGATGTAAAGGATGGGGCCGAGCACACTACTTGTGGAATTCCCGCCTCCACTTGGTAATAGTCGGAGTAATCTAATCCTGAAGAATCAATAAATCAGAAGCAACAACAATATTAGAGTTTGGGCTTAACAAGGTTCTACTCTGATTTCCAATATCATTAATTATCTGAATAAGTCACACTAATCGGCAATAGAGTAACAATTGGAGGATCAAAATAAATAAAACCAAATGTGTCCAGGAATTTTTCAACTAAGGAAAGATTCTTCAATTAAGTACAAGTGAAGAATTTTCGACAGTGTAGATTATTAATAGAGAATTAGTTGGGGTTCGGTCAAGGTTGATCAAAAAAAAAAAATACAATTTTAAAAAATCCTGCCTCGAATAAACTTTTATAAGGAAATAAAAACTTGCCCAGAGCTATGAGTGCTTTGAATAGGGTGGCTACCTATAGATAAACCCTCCATTTTTATTACGCCCTTTAACCATCTAGATTAGATCCAAAGTGGTTAAGTAAATAAATAACTATATGAAACTCATAGAAGCATGGACTAAAGAAAGATAATATCAAGTGAATGAATTCTGATAAAAAGGATAATAATAACTCATTTTTAGCTAAATCTCAGATGAGTAAAGGACTATAAATAGATGTTATACAAATAAAAGAAACAATCAGATAAAAAATAAAGCTCTGATATTTATTTGGCTACAATCTTACAAAAATCTTCAAAGTATTACATTAAACTAATAGTTATCTTAATATAATTAAATATTAATTTATAAATATTAACTAATAATTAATTATGAGTCTGAAATAGAATATTACGAAATTGATATCAGAACCTAATGAATTTTGGACCACTAATTATTGGTAATTATATTAACTATTTTTGTTTGGATAAAGAGATTTCAGGTTACGTTGCGTCCTTCTGGAGAAGAACACGAACGTGCATATGGCTAAAGAGATTGGGTCACTGGTTTAATGGGGCATAACTAGATTTGCACAAATTGTCCCATCAGATTACGGGATGATAAATGGGAGTTTTGGGGTCGGGGGAGGACAGTCTCGGCGGAAATTACTCATCATCTTAACCTTAGAGAGTGCGCGCGGAGACTAGTTAACAGAGTGGCTGGAAGCTGTAACTGGGCGACGAGGCCACCGGACGCCCTCACAGGCCCCTTCATCACCCCCCTTTGCTCATAGGGATTACCTAGGACAGTATTCTCAAACTCTTTCTATCAAACTGGAAAACTAACTTTATGTTTATGTGCAACAGTAGTTAATGCATAAACATATCCAGGTAAAACTAAATATTTAAATAATCTTATCTTTACAGGCATTTACAGCTATTCTTCAACATTTCCCATAATACTAAAGATATGCATAATGTAGATCTCACCTATCCCGATAAGAAGATCCATTACTACTCATTTATCAGCCCATCTCTTGATGTGTCTTTGGGACAGAATAAAACTTTTAGTCATATAGAAGGACCACAAGAAATCGAAATGTCCCAGTTTTCCTACAAAAATCGTAAACATTTAAAAATGCTTCATCATCGGAAAGCCGCCGAGAAAATGCCGTAATGTTATGGCATCCTTAGTCTCCTTAAGCAACCATTATTCCCCACAAAGCCAAGACAATGAGCTTTTCCTTGCTTACAAGGTATCTAGGAGTGGGGTCGATGGGCCCCTTCTCCCTGCACAGTGATGACAAGGTATTGAATGACTTGTCCATCCTAATTAATATGTTCCTAAATGCAAATATCTCATATGAAGGTGGAAGGGATAAACAAGCAGTGCTTTGATCGCCGGTAACTTACGGATCACCCACCAATGCTGTAAGGAAGGGCATCACGCTAACGGAAAGCATTTTAAGCAGGAAATTAAAGATCAGAGCAGAATGGCAGCTGGCCTTGCGCTCATTCACTACATGTGTCCTCTATGCAATATTAATTCTATGCCTGCTCCCCCCCTGTCATAAGTTATGAGTCATTCTACACCCTCTACCAAAAATTAATCATGATAAAACTACCAAGTTAGTAAACGATATGCTTGTTCTGACGATGCTGGATCTAATTCCAAAACCATTCAGAAGAATGCATAGTAATGCTGTATACTTCCAATGAGCAACAAACTAGTTTAAAACCGGTTCAAAGTTTGCCCCAACGTTCTCATAATGTTTAGCAAGTTGTAGGAAAAGTATTGTCATCCATATATATATGGGTAATACATGACGNTATATATATATAAAATATCTCTTTTTAAGCTTAGGATCTTCAAAAAACTCTTTACAATAGAATAACCTTCTCCCTAAACTTGCTTTTAGAAAATTTTTTCTGAGCCAGGGTAAGATTGCTTGTGCTGGTCGTGGCCCTTGCAGTAAGGAGTGACAGTAAAAGTGTGACAGTAACTATTTTATATTTAGATAATATATAATATAGTAACTATATTATATATAGGTTTCTGCATTTAATTATTATGACCCGTAGTCCATAACAATAATAATATAACAACAATAGATATATGTATATATTGTATAAAATTTAACTTAACCATTGTACTCATGGACTAAGAAATATCTATATTTCCAGTCTTGTAAAAGATACCAGGGCGTTCCAGTCTTTGTCATACTTGAATTCAGTTAGGTCCGCTTTTGTTATTGTTCCTACTGAGCTAATGCTGTATATTTAATGGCTGTAGAAGACATCCTCGATCTCATTCATGTTGCACAAAGACATTGTTTGCTCAGGTTACAGCGCCTACAGTTAAGATGCACCAACCCTCCCTCCAATTTCACAATTTTATTATTCACTAACAATTTATTTAGTGATGAGTGCTTTAAGTAATGAAAATTATCCACAGCCTGTTATAGTCCTTTGTACAGATTTTGTGATTTTATTGCAGTGTCATGAAACTTTGTTTAAAATTATGAAATACGTTCCGGCAAAGTTTTCTTAATAAATCTGATGAGTATTATCTAAATTTATTTCAGTATCCACTTGATTTTTTCTGATTGCAACCTCAAGTATTTATGACAATATAAATTATTCTTTATCATTTCATAGCAGAAACTTTCGGATATATGATGTCAAGGAGTTCAATGACTACTATAAATAATTGTGAAGTAGTTTTTACGTGCATACATATATTGGTTTAATGTTTGTTTCGAGATAGAGAATATAGGAATGCTTGTTCGTGGGCATTTACAAAAGATTTTAATGAAAAATATAAGGAATTGTTCGACTTAATTTTATTTCATTCCTCCCCATAGTGCATAGCACATTGTTGACCGACTTAAGGTATTAAATACCTTCAATTTCTAATCTTCAAAAGCTAATTGATAATTCTGTTGTAGTGGACTCAAGTCCCCTTGAATAACAAAGAAATCACAGCTGACAGTATAACTGATTCTGACCTAGTTACAATAATAATTTAAAAAAAATACAAATAAACATTTGGCTAATAATATAAAATATTTTGAACAGAACTATGACAATATTTACATTTTATTTTACAAGTACGGAAAATAAGAAATAAGTAATAAAAATAAAAAACTAAGAAATGCATGGAATAAAAAATAAAAAGAAACATAGAAGCACAAAAAGAAATTGAGTGCTACACAAGAAAAAACAATGAAAAACTAATAAAATAACAGTTAATCATGATAAAAAATGAAAAATAAACAAGATACAGTTTAGCAGTTTCTGATTCCTAATTGTAAAGAGAGGAGATGTTGAAATAGCTGGGATTTAAAGGATGCGAGCGAGGAGGAGCGAAAAACATTTAGAGGGATTGAGTTCCAGAGACTGGAGGATTTGATGAGGAAGGAGCGACTAAATGCAGAGGATTTTTAAGGAGGAGGATAAATGTCGGAATGTTGAGAACGGGTGGGACGGGAAATTACGGAAGATTTGAAAGTTAAAAGATGAGGTAGGGAGGGGAATGAAAAAATATGACTTGATAGGGGAAAGAACCATGGAAATATTGTCAACGGAAAGATTGGTATAACCATCCCGACTCGGAGTACAGCTCTGTAACGTGGGCGCTCCTCGGAGAACCAAAGACAAACCTGATGAAACAGTTTAGCAAAAGCTTAAGCCTATCCTCCAGTTCTCCGGTGAGGCCCCCATAAACAGCGCAACCATAGTCAAAATGGAGAAATATGAGTGAGGACACAAGGAAACCACGAATTTCACGAGGCAAGAGATGACTAGATTGACGAAATTGTTGGAGAGTGGATATACAGCGACGGGAAATCTGTGAAATATGAGGTTTCCATGAAAAGGTTTATGTTTATGGGGGCCTCACCGGATAATGCCAAGATTTTTGACTGAGGAATAAAAAGGAAATTGGGCCCTGATTAATTGTGAGGGAAGGAATAGGGGGGAATTTTGTAAGCAAGGATTTAGACCCCCCCCCACCCCAAAAAAATGGCCTGAGTTTTTTTTACATTTAGAAAAAACTTGTTTTTTTCGAAGCCCTGGAACATAATGAATTTAGGTCTTCTTGATTTTTTTCATTTTTAAATTGCAGTTTGTAATTTTTCTGGAGGGAAGGACAGGTAAATTTGGGTATCATCTGCGTAAATGTTACAGGAACAGTGTCTAATGGAAAGGTTGAGATCATTAATATAAGCAGAGAACATGGTGGCAGAGATGCTAGAGCCCTGCGAGACCCCAGATGTAATAGGAAGAGAGGAAGATTAAGGTGCTTCGGGGATAGAAACTACTTGGGATCGGCCTGACAGGAATGAATGAAACCAAAGAAGGGAATTGTTGGAGACGGAAAGGTGTTTAAGTTTAGAAAGTAGACAAAAGTTATCAATTGTAACAAAGGCTTTTGTGAAATCAAGGAGAACAAGAATTGCAATTTTTCTTTGATCAATTGCAGCTTGGATGTCAGAGGTTATTCTTAGAAGAGCAGTCTAGTTAGAGAAGCCAGGGCGAAAACCGGATTGGAAAGAATCTAGGAGCTTTGCATTTTCCAAGAAAGAGGACATTTGTTTCTGTACCAACGTTTCTAAGGCTTTTGCAAGGATGGAATGGAATGGAATAGATATGGAACGGAAATCATTGAAGGATTGGGAATTTTGTTTAAAGGTTTAACTATTGTTTGTTTCCAGGAATCAGGAAAGACTGTATTCTGGAAGGAAAAGCTGTGTATGTGCAGGAGGATATGAATGGTGCTGGGAAGGGTGGCCTTGAGGAGTTTTATCGGATTGCAATCGCAGCCAACTGCATTTGTTTTTGTTTTTTAAATAGCTGTTAAAAGATCTTCAAGATTAATGTCGGAGAAAAAGAAATTATTTTGGTTAAAATCAGAGCGGCTTGGTAAAGAAATAGAAAGAGGAGAACTCTGGGACAGCGAGGAGGAAGTAAAATAAGATAAAAAAAAATAAGTGTCAACAGTTCGTGTGTGAAGGGATTGTTCAAAGGGAACAATGAAAAGGATTAAGGGAGTTAAAAAGGTTCTCAAGATAAAACTTGTTGGGAGAAAGGGAAAGAAAGTTGGAATTGAAATCGCCAGAGATAATTATATTAGGATTAAAGGGAACAAAATCATATAGGGTTTTCTCTAGCGAACTATCATAAGGAGCATTAGGAGGACGGTAAACCACAGCATAAAGGAGGGAATTAGGGCCAAGAGAGATTTCAGTAAAAATGAATTCTACATGAGGGATGGGAGAGAGGAGGAGGTAGCTAGAATACGAACTCTTGTGTACATAAAGCCCAACCCCGTCACCTGTTCGGTCAGCGCGGTCAGATTCGGAAGAGTGCATGATCAGGGAGGGATATGGCTGAAGAGGATATAGAGGGTTTAAGCCAGACTTCACACATGGAAATGACATGGAAAAAGTTTCGAGTGAAATTTTCTTGAAATTCGTCAATGTGAGCAGAAAGGGATTGGGCATTGACGTGACAGGATTTCTACCAGAACTGAAATAAAACTGTAACAGAGAACGATTTATGTAAAAGTTCTTGAAGAATAAAAACATAAAAATAATAATAATAAAATAATGGATAAATAAATAATACACAGTTAATGATGAAAAACAAAACTTACTTAGGAGAATAAATGAAAGATTAATAAACAGCATTTCCTCCCCGCATATTCAATCTGAGGCAAAAGTTGCAAAGTAGTCTCCATGAGGTTACACAAATTACACCATATTTGTATTATTTTATTTTTTTTTTTTTTCTACTTTGAAAAACACAATCATTGTCTAAAAGAAGAAAAAAAAGAAAAAGAAAAGCAGCCGAATCCTCTAAGATTTATCATAAAAATGTTTCAATAGGCGTGTTTTTGTTTTGTTTTGTCTTGTTGCATTGATGCAAACCCTCCTCATATTCTCTCTACATACTCACCAGGAACTCCTCTAACCTTCACCTGTAGATTAGGGTAGGTTGACCTCGCCCTACAGTCCCACTAGTTTAGTCCCATCCGTTGCGCAAGTGACCTCTAGCCTAGTTCCTCCACTCCCTCGTGTCATGTTGAAAGCTGGGGCAGGTTAGACCTTGATCACACTTTAATGCACTTCTCCCTTAAGAAAATTCAGATTTGCTAGTGTTCCAATCTTGAGTGGCACCACTTTGAACCAGTTGCCAATTCTTCACCTCAAAAATCCAAGAACCTCGGTATCTTCCTGCAGAACTGATAGAATATTATATA
>KZ806992.1:320392-332357 GCA_000696205.2 Oncopeltus fasciatus
AAATATATAGTATAAAAATATAAGACATTAAAAATATACGTATGAATCATTAAAATATACAAATATAGAACATTAAAATATATAAAAATATATTTTTGAGTCATTGGTTGAATTTAAAAAAACCATGTAGTACACAGATAATGAATACTTTAAATATTCAAAATGATAATAAACAACCAACTATGCAATTTTTCACCAGCGATAGCATATCTAGCTCGCACATATTCATTATTATATCTATACTCCAAGTGTTGTGATTCACTCATTATATTTGTCTACTAAGATTTTCCTATAACTCCAGGCTTCCCTATAGTACCCCAATAATACTTTACAGTTCTTACCATTGAGGGCTGCCAGCAATTTGGACCATTCCAAATTTGGCTGACCGAACTACCAATATCTGATTCCCTAAGGATGAGACAATGAGAAACGAAGTGGAAGACATCCTCCCTATTACACTGTCTTCTCTGTATCTGATATGTTAAGATTTAGTAGACTTCCTCTTACTTTCATTATCCAGCTTATTTTGTTTGGCTTATATAGATCATTGGTATATTTATTTTCACACATTTCCTATCGCAGGGTGTTTGATGAGTAATTCCTGAAAAATAACATAATTTTCTCTTTTAATTTTTCTGAAACTTTATTTATGATGTTGTGCATAAATTTTGGTAAGAGATCTATATTATCCAGCATTATGTAATGAGTGAGGTCATGTGTATTGAGTAGTTTGTTTAAGCTTCTGTACCATGAAACATTTCTGTTAGCTGTTTCTATTGCCAAAATGTGGTTCAATCTATAAGGTGAGACCTTGAGCACTCTATAAATATATTTTATATAAATCTTTATAGCATGTGCAAAAATAGGTGAGATACCAGTCTCAATATATATAGGACATAATTGGGAGTATTAATTGACAATTTTAACAGTTTTTTCAAGAAAAACATTAGCAATCCTTCAACCTTTAGTTGGTATTCTCATCCACTCCCCATATTTGAGCTCCGTAACACATAATTGTTCTAGAAACAGTATTTAAAATTTGTATGCTAGTGAAGTAAGGGATGTTATGGTTTCTAAAAATTGAGCTCCAAATTCTGTTTATTCCAGCCTTAGCAGCAGACAGCTTATATAAAGTGTGCTCTTAGTGACAAACCAGGTATTTATATCAACCCCAAATATTTATACTAATTCACTGCCGCTATTTTCGTCTCACCAAATGTCCATTTTCTTTCTTTCCTGGCTTCCCCCATTTATGGAACAAAATAACTTGAGATTTGGATAAATTAACCATTAGATTCCATATTTTGAAGCAAATCTCAACTTGGTTAGTTATCATCTGACTTGGGTCATGTGCCTTTCAATGATTATTAAAAATATATATATATTTTTTAAATGTTACTTAGTTTTGAAATGTCTTCTCTATTGTTTGAGATTTTGTCATAATTTTTATACTGTTCAGAAAGTACAGTATAAAATTATTTTTTTCTTCTTTTCCCAGTGTTGACTGCTGAGGTCATTGGTTGCGCTCATTGTATTATTTAATTTTCAGGTATTATTGTAGCTAATGTGCCGGAAGGATTGTTGGCAACAGTCACAGTGTGTTTAACATTAACAGCTAAAAGAATGGCAGCTAAAAACTGTCTAGTAAAAAATCTTGAAGCTGTTGAGACTTTGGGATCAACCTCTACTATTTGTTCTGATAAAACTGGGACATTAACACAAAACAGAATGACTGTGGCCCACATGTGGTTTGATAATCAAATTATAGAAGCTGATACTACTGAAGACCAGTCTGGTTAGTAATCTTTTTTCTTTTCTTTTTTCATTATTAATCAAATACATTAAAAAGTGTACTTTTCTTTTACCTTAGCATTTTAAATATTTTTATTATCCAAAAATTTATTTTGCAATCTATCATTAATTTCTTTGTGTCATTCTAATACAACTTTTAGGAGTCCAGTATGATCGAACTAGCCCTGGATTTAAAGCATTAGCTCGTATTGCAACCTTATGCAACAGAGCTGAATTCAAAGGTGGTCAAGAAGGAGTACCCATTTTGAAAAAGTAATAACCATTTTCTAAGTATTCATAAATGTATTCTATATTTACCTCAATCAACAAAGTTAATAGCACATGTTGTCTAATTATTTCAGATATATAAAAAATAACTTTATTAAACTAGAGAGCATACTTGTTAATTTACTTACTGTGATAAAAATACTATTCATCCTTGAAATTAGTGAAATCCCTCAAATTGAATAGCTTCTCTTGAAGTCTAGTGCTCTTAAGAAGTACAATAATATAAGAATTAGCTCTCTTCAATGTGTGTGTGTGTGTGCATGTGTGCAGATGAACACATTAAATATTTGTCAATATTTATGTACTTTAAGTTACATTAATTACCACCAAAAAAAAAACTTTACATTATAAAGAAATGGTAATGTTCAATCTTTGTTCACGTAGGCTTCGACGGTCGTCAGATGTATTTACCGTTTCTTCTTCCGGGTTAGATTTTCTTCTCTTTTTCTCTACTCAGCCCTGAAGAAGCCATCACATGATGTGCGAAAGCTCGGCAACTATCAATAACTTGACACGGTCCAACCCGGAAGAAGAAACGGTAAATGTTCAATCTACTAATAAAATTTATATATAACAATAACTAAGACACATTACCCTATCAATAATACAAATAAAATAAGAATAAAGAATAGTGAAGTGCATCAGAGTAAAAATCATTACACAGCAACACATGGTCAGCCAGTCGAACCCCCTGAGTCTGCCCCAAGAATATAACCTATGCAGGCCCTACAAAAGGATGATGTAGCCCCTATTTCTATTGAGAGGCTATTGAGCTCACTAGCGGCAATTGCACATACTGAATATCTGTTCATATTGGTCTGGCTCACTGGTAGCTGCCATGTTCCCTCAAGTCTAGGGCTATTTATGGCTATGAACCCTCTCCTTAGGTCCTCAGATATCCCTCTTCACAGAATATTCATTGCAAGGCACAAGGTGTTTACACCCCTATAATCCCTTGCTGTCAGCCAGCTGAGTTTTTTCTTTGGTCATTTCTTTTTGCATTATATATGAACCTAATAGCAGTATTATAGGCCTTTTGAATTTCTATTCCCTTTGTTAATGCAATGTCCATATACACTGAATCACAGTACCACATCAATGGCATGGTCAAGGAAGAAACCAATTTTTTATTTAGCTCAACAGGTACCATTAATGGGTGCAGTGTACTTCTTATTCTTTTTACTACCACACATGCTTGTTCCTGCCATGTTAGGAAACTGTTTAATTTTATGCCAAGTACTGTCATGGTTTCACTTCTTGGGACCAACTCGTTATTTATCACAAGAGGTGGAGTAATATATTCACACTTTTTGAGCAGTTTTGGACTTCCCACTAATAACCATGTAGTTTTAGGAGCATTTAGATGCAGGGAATTCATTTTAGTCCAAAATTCAAGTATGCGATGATCATCATTAGCATGCCCAATTAAATCTATATTCTCCCAATATCTATATTGGTTACCCAACCACTGAACCAGACTACTATATCATCTGCATACATATGTATAGCCCCATTTCTAATACAATCTGTTATGTCATTGATGTTTAAAACAAAAAAAGGGGGTCCTAGAATAGATCCTTGAGGTACACCAGAAGCTACCCTCAGCCACGACGAGGATCCCTTATCAGTCTGAACTCTCTGCACCCTGTTATTCAAGTAGAAGGGAATCCAGCCAATGACCTGCTCACCCATCCCCATAGAGAGAGAGAAAGGAAAAACCTTTATACATATGGTACCGGAACTGTCATCTATTTCAAGATGTCAATATGACATATCCCAGCATTTTGACTATATATTTTTTAGTGATCTGCCATTCTCACTCATAAATTTTTTTCAGGAGAGGGTTGGGAGTCTTCTCATCTTGGATTTTGTAAAACGAAAATGCATGTACTATTTAAAAACACAGGGGATATAACTATGACATAGTGATGTAATCAGCCAAGTAGTGTAGGCTATAGGCCCCGGATACACTAAAAATTTTCCTATATATATATAAATCCCCTCTCATACATAAAATGATAATATCTTAAATCCCTAGTGAGCCTTCTTCTTAATTGTGTATATTATTTAACAAAATGCCTAAATTTTAGGGAAGTCAATGGTGATGCTTCTGAAGCAGCTTTATTAAAATGCATGGAACTTGCATTGGGTGATGTGCTGTCAATTCGAAGACGCAACAGAAAAGTTTGTGAAATTCCGTTCAACTCAACTAATAAGTACCAGGTTGCGAACTGACTATCTTATTTATTTTATTAGTATAAATTGACTTAACAGTGTTGTTTCTTTCAATTGTCAAATAATTTATATTCAAAACAGAATTTACTATGATGAATAGGCCCTATTAATGGTCATTTATTACACTATAATATTTTATTGATAAATAGAAGTTAATTCTTGTTTGTTGTATCATTATTATTTCTCATTTCAAAAATTATATATTTCTTATAACAGTACTCAGTGTATTTCCAGACTGGCCAGGGTTATTGAACAAAATCATTATTTTGTATAGTTTTATTTTGATATTACTTCAGTGTAAGATTAGGATTTCTTAAAGACAGTGAATTAGATATGGCTGGCAAAATTTACTATAAAGTTGGAAAATAGATTACATATTTTTTTTTTTATAACTCATCAGTTATATTATTTTAACAACTTCTTTTAAATAATTTATTACCGAAATAATTTCCCTTTAACCCAGATTAAATTATTCAACTTTCCTGTGCAACTCGTGTGACCAGTATTTTTTTTTTTTTTCTTTTTTCAGTAAATTGAGAAAAACTACAATTTTCATTTTAAGTTTTACAATTCCAAATTTGTGATTGATCCGTGAGGCCTTTATCAATGGTAATATAAAAGTTAGGAAATAATGAAACATAATGTTTTTTATGTGGTTATGCTGTAGTAAGTTTGGTTTTAATCAGAGTGAGCGGCACTGTGCTTCTTGTTAGTGGCTTCTTTTTCTTTTAATAGTTGCTATTATTAAAACAATTAAACTAAAATAAATGAGCTGTAGAACCAATTTAAAAAAATTTTACAAGTTGTAAGAGTAAAATAAAAAATATTAACAATCAAATATAGAATATAGAATAATAACAACAGACTTGGCATTAGTGTTTTTAATTGCTTCTGTTTTTGGTTTTTTTTAATCTTGTTAAAAATAGATTTTTTTAATTTACTTAGCGAGTATTTATCATTGAAAATTGCTTCATTGACTACATCTTAATTAATAAAAGCTTGGGCTTTAGAGCAGCTAAAGGGGTTTATTTTAGCCCTAGTAGTGAATAGAAGATAGTTCTAGTTTATCACAGCTTCAGAGAAACTGTATAAATCATTAACTTATAGTCGTAAGAATAAATGAAATTGATAGTTTAATGTTCTATGCCCTGTGCTTTAGGGATTATCAATTTTATTTTATCACTTTATTAAGTATAAAAATTCTATAATAATACTTTGATAATTTATGGTAGAATAATTACTTGATTTTTTCGCAACTCATCAATCTTAAATATGAAGTTTTTATCCAGATTATTTTTTAATCATTAACACTAATTATTCAACCTCCCCCTCCCCCCTATTATTTGACCTAATTTTCTCAATATTAAGATTCTGTTACCAATACCATGTGACTAGCCTCTCTAGCTTAGATAGAGGCTACCATTTAAGAACAAATTAGTATTACCTCATTTAATATTTAAGGTAATTGAACTGTTATATTACAATGATGCCTAGGAGTTAATTAGTAATTAGGCCTGGACCACAAAGGCTAGAAAAAATTGAAAACAGAATAGTATTTTATATTGCCTACCTATCAGATGGTCCTACAACATATGGTAGATCCTCTATGAGCCTCCTCCATTTGGCTCGGTTTTGAGTTGCTGCTCACCAATTTCGCACCCCAAGCAGGTCACGTGCATCCTGTGTCACATCATCCATCCAATGGAGTATGGGCATCCAAGTCTCCTAGGGCGATGAATTTCTTCTTCGAGGATTCTTCCTGGCACTTGCTCAGGGCTCACCCTAGCAATATGGCCTGCCCATCCAAGGGGTCCCAGCTTAATAACTGTTGCCACATCTATGTCATTAATGAGCTCATAAAGATCCTCTAACAGCGGATGCCCGCTTCTCTAACAATCTTTTCCAGCATCAAGTTGAATAGTAGGCCTTGCCTTAGTCCTTATTTTCAGCAAAAATCTGCTGCATAATCAGAATGCACATGAACTTTGTACCTAACATCCCTCATCATCATTTTTATCAGATTTGCTTGGAGGGAATATTCATTTCATTCAGTGTCTTGTACAGCTTAGGACGCTTGATGCTATCATAAGTATTCCTGAAATCCATAAATAGGTGATAAGCAGGCATTTTATACTCATGGGTTCTTTCCATAATTACCCTAAGCACTTGGCTTTGATCCTCTGTGGATTTACCTCTCCTGAAGCGAGTTTGATACTGTCAATCTCTCGCTCTGCTTGTGGGGTCAGCCTTTGGACATAGGAGAAAACTTTATAGATGCAGGAAAGCCACTGCTTGGTATATCACTTATACCTCTGTAATTGAGACATTCCATTTGCTTTCCTTTCTAATGAAGAGGGCATATGACTGATTTGCTCCATTGTTGAGGCATCTTTTTTGGACTCAAATTGTGAGTACCAGGTCATAGAGGGTGTTATGAAGCTCTTACTCACCATATTTGAACAATTCTGCAGGCAAACCATTCTCACCCGGGGCTTTATAATTTCTCATTTTCTGGATTGTGTATACAACTTCCTCCAACTCTGGTGGCTCAAAATCTTCTTATTTATTCCCTCCACCCAAACAGGTTCAACAATCTGTTCATTTAATAGATTTCCAAAGTCCCTGACCCATTGTTTAAGAACATCATCTTTATTGGTCAGGAGGTCAGGTCCTCTTTCCTGCATGCTCGGACCTTAGGTTTGAATGGGGATCTACTAGTGTTCACCTTCTGAAAGAAGATCCTATTCTCATTGGCATTCTTGAGAACCTCAATTTATTTTATTATTATTTTTTCTTCTTTTTTTACAACTTCTCCTCCTCCTTATACAGTATTCCTCTGTGGCGCACCTTGGGAACCGCTTCAGCACCAAAGCAGTCAAGTCAGTCACTTTTTGGCCATCTTTATCAAACCAGAGGGACCTTGTTTCTCGCTTCTTAGACCCTAAGCACTCAAAAGCCATCCTTGAAAAATCTTGCTCCACACTGTCCCAAGCAGCCAGATGATCATTATTATTAGCAATGGCATTACCCAGTGACTTGTTTAATATTCCAATCAAATGGGTTTGGAAGGAGATGCATACATCTGGGTCTTGTATCTTTGAGATTTTCCTCTTCCTGGGTATCTCCTGAGTCCTTGCATTGCATTTTCCTACTCTGATCTGTGCTACCACCAGTCTCTCACTTTTAAGGAGATGATACATTTTATTGAAGGTTCAAAGATATAGGGATTTCCTTGTCGCTCTTTGTATTTTTTGGCCACCAAATAGTGTAGTTCTAACCACCAGTCATGAAAATTAGACACAGGTAGCAACACATCCTCTCTCATGTTCATAGTAGGTGCAGATGTGGTGAATTTTCTACACACTTGTTATTGTTTTTCCACAGAATTTGATATCACATTAGTTACATTAATTTTATCTAATAATAATGTAAATAAATGACATTTTATGTGTATATCATTATATGACTACATACTTATATTTTAAATAATTATATTCCCAACCCAACAAATCCCCTATGATCACTACAAAATAAATAACACTATTAGTGCTTGCCTAGTTAGTTGCCAGAAAATGTTTCAATCAGGCCTTTCAGAAGAACGACGAGCCTTTCACCCAAGTGGCAATGTATTTAGCTCCCTCGATGCTGCGACGAGGAATGCACTCCTGAATATGTCCGTTCTACAGGTAGGTAACTGGAGCATTCCGCCATGCCTTTCTCTCCTAATCCATGAGAAATTGTCGTAGAGGTCTCTCGGCAATTTGATGTCTAAAACTTTTTTTGCTACGCAAAAACAGGGAAAGGGAGGGAGGGAGAGTGAGAGACCTTTGCCATATTTATTATATGTGTATAAATAAATTGAGATAGTAAGAAACTAAGTAAAATACATATACATCTGAATTAAGAATAATTTATATTCTCTAATACTTTTCTTTAAATACCCCCAAAATTATTAAGATGATAAAATAACCAGTGCATTACAGAGGGTATTCATAGGGAATGTTATCACAGGTTTTATATTCAAATTTCAGAAACTTCTGCCATTGACATATATNGGTGAATTTTCTACACACTTGTTATTGTTTTTCCACAGAATTTGATATCACATTAGTTACATTAATTTTATCTAATAATAATGTAAATCATATAGTTTTTTTTTTATTTTTCTTATGACATTATTGTATTTCAACAGTCCTGAAGATGACTTACAGTGTAAGCTGAAGCATCGGCAGATAATAAAATACTTTTTTTTTTAATTGTATTTTTTTTAGATTAACCTTGAACAAACCCCAACAAAAATTCCCGACTAATAATCTCTGCGGTCAAAAACTCTCCATTTTAATTTCAAGATATAATGTTCAAAAATATATTTTCTTGTTTTTCAATCTACTTAGCTTTCTTCAACTGCAATTAATGAACTCTACAATAGAACTGAAAGCCCAATTTTTCAGATATAATACATCTAATCACCATTGATAAATTGTCATTGTTGGCATTGAGTACCATTAGTGATATTAAAATAGGCAAAACATTAAGAAATGGCATGACAAAGTAGTATTTCACTTGCTTTAGAGTAGAACCATAGCTTACCAGGGATGTGAGTAGTTGGAATATTCCTGAGACCATATTTTTTTCCTGTTCATCCATAATGATACTTAATTAAAGCTGGATTTTCATTCTGAGGTGTGCAAAATGTATTCAACTGGGTCATAAGCACTAAAATAAAATATGAATTGTGCACTTTGAATAATTCATTTTCTATCATGAGCCTACCACTGAAGCTACTTTGAAACTTAAGGCTACTATTACGTTTAATAATTTGGCATAATATAGTGAAAATTTGCCTGGGAGATATTGACTAAGGAAATATTTGATAACATGAAATAATTCTATTTATTTATACCTATTTGGTATGAGGATTTTCCAATATTCCCAACAAAGTTGTGGACTTTTCACATCAGTCATAAGCAGCTAATACAATTAATTTCCCAAGACAAATGAATAATTTGTACATCTATATGAATAGAATATCATGAGATATAACAAGTGTATTAGGAGTTCTGGGGACATTTGGTTTGACCTTATTTTATTATATAATAATAAATTAATGTAATCAAGTTATGTCAAAGAAATTTGTTAGGTCAGAGCTTATTCTCTCTTAATTTATCCCTTAATAAGTAATAAATACTATGAAACTCTTTCCTAAGAATTAAAGCATAATTTCTCTGAGGCTTGAAATGAATTTCATCTCAAATTTTGGCAATGAACACTAGAACAGGTGATATAGAGAAAACTGAAAATGAAAAATGTGCATGGATGAAAATAAGAAAACCCATGGAGCTAAAAGGTGGAGTTCATATGGAAATTAGTAAACCTGGGAATGAGAATATTGTTAAAGAGATTGAACACAATCTTGCCATCATAATATGAATGTTTAAATGCAAGTAATATTTTCAGAAAATAAATGCATAGATTTAGCTAGTTATATTATAAATGGTTTAACCAATTGTAATATAAACTATTAGATTTTTCTTTTCTTCTTTCATAATTTTGAAAAATATATGCAAGTAATATTTTCAATGGGTTAATGAAAAATTTTCTATATGCAGTTAAGCGATAAATCTTATTGCAAAATCCTAGTAGATTTTTATAAACAGGTGTATCATTTCAGGTATCAATTCATGAAACTGAAGATCCTAACGACCCCCGTCATCTTATGGTTATGAAAGGTGCACCAGAACGAATTTTAGACAGGTGTTCAACAATATTTATTGGTGGAAAAGAAAAATTACTGGATGAAGAAATGAAAGAAGCTTTTAATAACGCTTATCTTGAACTTGGTGGTCTTGGAGAAAGAGTTTTAGGTAGTATTACTAATTTCATGAACAATTACAATTGAAAAGGTTAAGTTACAGTTTTTATGTTTCCTTTTTCACATCTATAAGTTTAAACGGCAAGAAGAAAGATAGTCTGACATTATTTCTTATTGATGGTCTGAATGTCTAGAAAATTTTTGTTTGATATAACACTTAACTATTGCAGATTACTGAAAAAAAAAGTAAAGTATAAATCTTTAAAGAATACCATATGATACTCAGTCTTCCTAAAAAATTTTGAAGAAAATAAGCCCTTATAAGAGATTAATCAGATTAAGATTTTTTGGCCTAGCACTTGGAATATATTATGGATTTTTTAAAAACGAATTGTCATAGTTAAGGAATATCTAGTATTAGGTAGCCTTTGCAAGTTGATTTTTTTCTCAATTATTTTTTTATTAATTTTGTGGCTCTACATGCACTTATTCAATCTGCATTCTTTGTGAGTGTCCCGTGAATTTAAGGTTTTTTCAGAACATGGTAAAACCATTAGTAAATTTCCATAACAGTAAATGTTTCATTATTTAAATGTTTCCTTCTTCTCTAATTTTATTTTGTTTTTGCCATTGGTTTAAATTTAGCCCAAAAATGAACTATAAACATTATAGCTGCTTACTAAAAAGTTCAATAAAATTATCTATGAAAGTTTCCCAATGGTGATTGTCTCAATATATTAAGAGTTCCCACTCCAAATTAATTTATATATTTAAAAAAAGCCTTTTCTAACTGAGCATTTCATAACTTATATTATTCATAATTAGATGTCTTCTGGGAAATGTAAAGAAATAATTAGGATGTCTCATAATATTTGTTTCAAAATGTGTTCTGTAATTTCTTCTGACAATTAGGTTATATTCATCATAGCTAATAAAGGTAAGGCCATCAAAAGCATAAAGGTATAGTGTTTGTTGTAATGATACCAACAATATTTGTTTCCTTATTAGCTTGTCAGCTTTATCATTTCATTAGTTAAAGATTCACATTACAAAACCTCTCTGTGCTTTGCTATGTCATATATTAATTAAGCTGTGCTGCAAAGTTGAATGAGATAACATGACTGAAGTGCTTGTATGATGCTTGGCTGCTCATTAGAAAATTTATTTCACTTCAATGAACCTTTTTTATTTTTATTTTTAATAGACACAGCGCAAAGTAAAATTTAGCAATAAAATTAGATAAATTTCAGTTTAAAAAATTGCAGAAGAGTTGTCATCAATTTTCTATTAATTTGATAAAGTCACTATCAATTTTTTTCTTGATATATAGAGCAGTATTTCGTAAGTTTTCATTGGGTGTGTGTATACTAATGAGTCTGCATGTATGTGTGATTGTGTTTGTGTGTGAATTTATTTAAAAGTTTATGGGTATTTGTTTGTCTGTGTGTATACGTGCATGTATGTATGTTTGAGTAAGTATGGCCCAGGCTCTAATGCTGGCAAAAGTTTTTGAAATTTGTTTATAAAACCTGTGATAACATTCCCTATGGATACCCTCTGTAATACACTGGTTATTTTATCATTCTTAATTATTTTGTGGGTATTTAAAAAAAAATGTATAAACTTTTATTTATTTATTTATTACATTCTGTTTAATAAAACATTTTGTAATTTGATTACAATGAAATTAAAAATGACATTCAATGTCAATCACATGAGGAGAGAAGGTGACCAATTACACCACTCTCAAATTATTTACAGATTATGTCCCCAGGAGGTCACGGGGCCATCTTCGTTTGAGCCGACGGGGAGGGTTGTAGGTGTTGGAGTTGGAAGACA
>KZ806992.1:333851-345454 GCA_000696205.2 Oncopeltus fasciatus
ATAGTGTAAATATTATTTATTTTAAGTAGTTCTCTTGATTTATAATGCATCATGTTTCAAATCAATTCTATCCGAGAAGGCTGATTAAATTATCATATTACTTTTATTTGCAAGAGCAGATTTATTGCATTATCACAAAGAACTAAGATATGAACTTCTATAAAACATTATAATTATTAAAAGTAAGCTTTAGTAGAAAATATCATATGCAAATTATAACATTTTTTTTTTAATTCATGGTTCTTCATTTGTTCAAAATAAATACACTGTAATTTAGAGACTTAAATTTTTTTCAGGATTCTGTGATCTCATGCTTCCTTCAGACAAGTTTCCTCTAGGATTTAAATTTGACAGTGATGAACCTAATTTCCCAGTGAGTGGAATGAGATTCGTTGGTCTAATGTCTATGATAGATCCTCCTAGAGCTGCTGTCCCTGATGCTGTTGCTAAGTGCCGATCAGCTGGAATTAAAGTTATTATGGTAACTGGGGATCATCCTATCACTGCAAAGGCCATTGCTAAATCAGTTGGAATAATATCAGAAGGTATTTAATATAGGAACTGACCAGTATTTATAGTCTGGCAAATGTTAGATAGGTTTTGTTGTTGTTTTTTTAAATGAGCTGAACACACTCGCAGGGTGTTCTGTTTCCTCCCGATTGCTCAATACTAGTGGCTAAAAGCACTGCCAGAAAGTATGCAACACTGGCCGTTACGCCAGAAACATCAGTAGATAATCTTGCTGAAATTTCTGACTGCATCGCCGAAGATTACGAGCCCAGTGTTAGCCAGGTAAGCACAAACTCCACACAATTATATTCCTCTTCTTCAATTTCCCACCCCGAGTTGATGATTCATAAGATAACTCTGGAAATCAGAAAATTGAAGAATCAGGTGTCCCCCAACGATCGGGAACGTAGCCGCTCTTGAAGTACACGCAGAGAAAATTTTGCTTCTACCACCTCTGCTTCCAAGACAAGGCCGGCAAGTGTCACAAAGCTATTGACGCAGAAGGGAAACTTAGCTCCGCAGCTGGGAAGGCGGACTCCATCTCTGATACCGAACACCGACAATTATTCGTCAGCGACAAAACAACTAGAGAGTGATATTTGGTCAACACAGGTGAGTCAATGTCAGTCTTCCAGCACGGGGATGAAAGCGCTAACTCTCGGGGTGTCAGCATCAACCTTTTGCAGCCTATGGCACACCCATCAAGACCTATAGGTAAGTCTTTGGACTTCTGACTTCGACGCCTGCTTCGTTGGTCCTTCATCTTGGCTGGCATGAGCAACCCGACCATCGGAACAGACTTCCTCTTCCAATACCCTCCACCTTAACATAACTTTTCTCATTGTTGGTATTAATTCTCATTGCCGGTTGATTTTAATTGGTATAATTAAACAACACTTGTTTGCCGGCAACACTAGCATGTAACCATAAATTACCTCACCTAATATTAAGTTTGTTGGTACAAAAAACAAAACCTCGTGTGTGGACTTTTTTTTTTTTTTTTTTTTAGCATCGGACAATCAATAACTTTATTTTATTTTTATTATTATCTTTCAAAGTTATTTTCTCTTTTTGGGTTCTCAAGTGTTAAATAAAGATGATTATTATTATTATCAGTTTTTCTTGATTTTATCTACAGCATATGTCAAATCCTTTTTGCTTCTCACTTGGGACATCGTTGATCTTTAATTTTCTTCTCTATATATTCAATTTTATCATCTTATAATTCTTAAAATAATGCTCAATTACTTTTAATTATATTTTCACTATTGGTCGGTGGAGCTCCTGTATGCCGGTCTTTTATTTCCCATTCTCTTTTCCCTTCTTCAATCATAATTATCTTTATTGGTGTTTGGTTTTGATAATTTAATGCTCTAAATTTTTTAATTGGTTTGTCAACTATTAATCCCATGAGAAATATATTTGTTTTTTCCTCTGGTTTCTATAAGGAACCTGTGGGGTTATCTCACAAAATGGTTGGCTGCCATGTCATTCTAGATCAGCATTCATACATTACATTCATATACTTTTATTTTCACAAATCTTGCTTACTCATAAAAATTTGAGTTTGATTGTTTCATTTAATGATTTTCAATATATTTGAATGTAGTAATGAGAGGTCGATGAAATGGAAGTATATTTTACTATACCATTCAGAGGATTATCTTATTGATCTCAATGACAATAAAATGATATTGAATTCATCCTTCACTTGCTTCCATATTTTTATTACAATCTACTCTGATTTGAGGTTTCAAAATTATTATACTATCCTAAAGTCTTTTTTTCTTGTCCCATCTGTCTACTATATCTGAAGCAAAACATTTTGAAGGATATTGAAAATACACTGACTTCTCTAATGATTTAAAAGAATTATTTTGACCTCAGAAGGCTGATATTGACTGTGTTATATTTACTCACAAGTAAAAAACTATTTACTATAAATTTTTTGTAAATAAAAATATGTAATACAATATCATCAAAAAGTAGACTGATATTTAAGGACTAGTATCAGAAAGGAAGTGGAGAAAGGAGTCCCTTCCCCAACCCCATGATTACAAAAATACTTGTAGTTATGTGTTTTACAGGTATTACAATATATCACTGGGTTAGCATTTAAAATTAGGTTCATTAATAATGAATGTCTATTATCAGTCTTGGAATTATATATTTATCTTGTTATCTTATAATTAAACACAATCTACTTTTTTTTTTTTTTTTTTCTTTTTCTTTTTTTATTATGGTCATATAGTTTTAATATAGTTATGTCAGCTTTTTCTTTTTATAATTTAATTTTTGATTTTAGTTTTTTGAATACTTAGAGTTCTTAAATATTCCAAATAAGCATTAACATTTTTTTTTTTTTTTCTTAAATATCTCTTAGTTATATTTTTTTATCTGTCTAATTGATTTTAAAAAATTGCTTAGGTAATGAAACAGTCGAAGATATTGCCCAAAGATTGAATATTCCTGTTTCTGAAGTTAATCCTCGTGAGGCAAAAGCTGCAGTTGTTCATGGAACTGAATTGCGTGACACTGGTCCAGATCAACTTGATGAAATCCTGAGGTGAATTTCTGTTATATTGTATCTTTAAATGTAAATTTTTTTTTCTTAAAGAATTTTAATTTATGTTGGCTTATATACCATTCCTTTAACTTCTCAAGTCATTTTTTTTTTTTTAACTGAATTGTCTAATGCCATCAGTACTATTATAAATTTGATGCCACAAATTTCTATTATAAATTGTTTACTTTTTTAAAAACATAAATACTATTATGCATCTAGAAGTTTTTATTTTTAATTAGTTATATTTCAATGATATAAGTGATAATTCACATATGTTATTATAGGTACCACACTGAAATTGTATTTGCCAGAACCTCACCTCAACAAAAACTAATAATTGTGGAGGGTTGCCAAAGAATGGGTGCAATTGTTGCTGTAACTGGAGATGGTGTGAATGATTCCCCTGCTCTAAAAAAAGCAGATATTGGTATATCTCCCTGAATATGTACAATATGTTTTTATATATAATTCAAATTTATATCTTATTTGTTTGTCCTAATCTTAATTTTTAGGTGTTGCTATGGGAATTGCTGGTTCTGATGTCTCAAAGCAAGCAGCTGATATGATTTTGTTGGATGACAACTTTGCCTCTATTGTTACTGGTGTTGAAGAAGGGAGATTGATTTTTGATAACTTGAAGAAGTCTATTGCCTATACTTTAACATCCAATATTCCAGAAATTTCTCCTTTCTTGGCATTCATACTTCTTGATATCCCACTTCCACTTGGCACAGTGACTATTTTATGTATCGACCTGGGAACAGACATGGTAAGTTACAAGTGTAAAATATATTTGACTAAGCTATCTACAAGAAATATCATATTCTATTTTCTATTGAGATTTGAAATACCAGTAATATAATGCAATAACTGAATTGAAGTAATTTCACTATTTAACTTTTTAGATATTAGTAATTGGTTAGTAACTATTTAAGGTACTACATCATTGATAATTTTTAGTGCAAGGGAACAGAATAAAAAATCTAACTACATCATTATTGTCATTCACATAGGCTTCCACGGTCTTCAGAAATATTTATAAATACTTCTTCCTGGATTTTTATTATTTCTATAGTGTCACTAATCGTTTAGCAGTAGTAATTATTTTCTTTAAGTAAAGAGAATAATTACTACCACCTAACAACTAGGGATGCCATATAAATCATAAAACTCAAATATCCTTAATAGGAAAAAGGATATACTCTAAGACTAAATTGGAAACCAGTATTATCTGGAATAAAATCCACACAGCTGCCAGTGATAACACCCATGTGTGTCATACATCCTATATATGCCAGTTTTGCCTCGTCAGTTACTTCATCTGAAATTCTCCCCTGCGTCCGTAGTCAATGGTATTACCATAACCAGCACAGGTAAAAGGGTCGCTATAGGCGGTGTACACTTTACACCCACACCACCATAGCACACGGACTAATTTATAGAAACTATTGTATTTGTTCTTTTTACTAATAAACAAAGCAGTAGTAGAAAGAAATAAAATAAAAATAAAAAAGTCATTCTCATTCTACATTCAACCCTGAAGAAGCCATAACATGATGTGCGAAAGCTTAGCAAAAATTAATTATTTGTTATGCTAAAGTTAGGTAGAAGTATTTATAAATATTATTATTTTTCTTAGTGAAGATCTGTATGCCACAAAATTTCATTAATGCATCTTTTTTATACATTCAAATTAGTATCTTGAAATAATATTTTAAATTAAATTTGTATAATATTGTATTTTATAACATTTTGAGCTAAGCTTTGTCATCAATCCTTTATGTATTATGTTATATTTTATTATTTTATTCATAACATCAATTCTATTTACAGAATCCATTTATTATTTTATTATTTATCAGTTTTTATTCATACAATAGCAGGATATGGTTACATAAATTTTCAAAAGTTAATTTGAAAATTTAACCTTTCTAATTATTCCCACTTCATCAATTATTGTTAATTCCATCAATTCTTTTGTAGTCTAATTTAATTTGGTCTTACAAACAATCTAGACAACTCCCACTTTTAAAGAAATTTTTAGAACTAATTCTATGAAGGCTTGCTAAAGGACTTGATTAGTAGGTTTAATGACTGTAAAATAACTAAATCTTTACTTCAAAGATACCAACCTAAATGTCATCTGTAAATATAGACAGTCATTAAGATGATTTTTTAATAAGCAATGATAGTGATTAATCCCATTTCAATTTGTTTACATTTATTAATTTTATTTTTATAATATATTTTTTTAACTTTCTAGAAAATTATAGAGAAGGGAGAGCCAAAAGTGCATAACACAAAAAATATCTAAAGTATGCATGTTTCCTAAGAACTTTTTCTTTGAAATGGTACAGCTGTGAAGTAAAGGGCCTGTGGGCTGGTCAGGATTCAAAATGGTATAGGTACGCCTTACCATATGCTCAGATAAACGAACAAATAATTTTTTTACACTTCTACAATGGAAACACCCAGCCTAAGCTATTGGAGATGAAGTGCTTGTGGACAAACAGCAGTCTTGAAATATATACTCCGTACAGTGAAATAAGATGGTTATCCACTGGTAAAATGGAGGATCTTTTTGGAGAATAGTAGTTCAAAGAATCAATCTAAACTATGAGGTGTTTTAAGTTCTTCTTCTTCTCAGTATGTAGGATGATTTAGTAATTATCTAAACAGGGAGTAGAGTGCTAATGAATAATAATAAAACCTGATCTTTACCTGAAGACATTTGAATGAAGTAGATTTGACTGAGAGATATATTTCTAACTGATTACAGTCAATACTGAAAATAAAAAATTAAAAAAATAAGTTGGCAGATAAGTTAGCCAAATAGCAAAAGGTTAGGCAAGCAGCCAAATCACACAATTTTTATTATTATTACTAATGCAGATTTTGAGGGACAACTTAGTGAAAGAAAAGAAAGGAGTCCGAGCTCTCTATGCTTCCTTGTAGAGAGTCTGGTCAAATGACTGAGCTTTCTGACAATCTCAAGACCTCTTGATAGTATAATTTCTGTATGTGTGTTTAGTGTTAAATGTTTTCATATTATAGTTAATAAAAAGAGCATTTTGTATCTTCAGCATAATTTATACTGTTTCCTTCTGAAAGTAGTTATAATTTATTTTATAAAGTTTTATTGGGAGATCATGAATCAACTTGGATGAAGAANCAGTATAAAGGTTAAATAGAAATACAAATACATTATTGAGTGCAGTACAGCTAATAGACACCTTTACAGGACATGTTTAAAAACTTTTATCGGCCATTTAGATAGTGGTTTTATGTATTAAGACACAAAATAGTATTTACACCTATTTAAAATAACTTAAAAACTTAATTTAAGTCAGGAATCCTATTGACTAGCTGGACATCCCATCAACAAGCAAGAAAGTCTTCTACAAATTGGGCAGTCGATATGACCATTCTGAAAAATGGTACTGTCATAGTTCTTTATTATTAAAGTAAGAAAATAATAAACAAAAAAGTATTTAATTTTGTGATTTTTAGGTTACTCAGTCCTATAAAAAATACTATAAATATTTTTTTTTTTTTTTGTAATAGGTACCTGCCATTTCTCTGGCATATGAGGAAGCAGAAAGTGATATTATGAAGAGACAACCACGAAACCCATTTACTGACAAGCTTGTAAATGAAAGGTAGTATTTGTTTCATTATAAAATTATGGAGATTGTCTTTGTTGTTTCTCTAAAGTAAAATAAGAAATCATAATAATAAAAGTCTGTCGCAAAGGAGCTGCATAAATAACGTAGATTTTCCAAGTTTCATTAAAAATGGATATACATGAATAATTTTATCTTAAAATCCAGAAAGGTCAATGAAGAAAAAAGTTAATAATATTGCGGCCAGATCTATGCTAACGGGAAGGGGAGAGGTATTCAACCCTCCTATTTCATTCTTAAATAGTTTTAAAAATCCTTTTTTATAAAAATGGTATATAACAAAAATATTTAAAAAACCTATATGTATTGTTTCATATTTTTTCATTACTAACAATACTGAAAATATTAAAAATTACTCAATTTTGTTTTCTTTTGTACTATCTCTTCTGATTTCAATAAAAAAATAAATCCTTATATGGATTTGCTAGCAAAATTACATTCATAATTATTTTTCAGCATTTTTTTATTACAATTTTATTGAATGCAAGTGTGCGCGTGCGTGCGTGTGTGTGTGTGTGTGCGTGCGTGCGTGCGTGCGTGCGTGCGTACGTGCGTGTGTGTGTGTAATTAAGAACAGATCATGATTTTAGCTTCCCCTTTGTAGAATCAGTGAAAATCTGAAGTAATATTTGTAAAATACATCATGGTTCTAAAGTCAATAGGGCATATATAGGTTTTAAATAATATTTCAAAAATAAATTATCCCAGCCAAAAACATCTAAATTTGCCTAAAGTAATGATAAAAGTTGCATACAATAATAAAATAAACATATACTATTCAATACAATCTTTTATATAACTTGTAGAAAGCAAAGCAGTTGGACACTGTTCAGATGTTTTAAATACATGTACTGTTTTATTCACAAAGTTCTTAAATAGGCATTCTTGCATGCATTAAATATCTATTAGCGAATACAAATTTTCATTTTTTTAAATTAGTTACTTATAGTAGATTTTTTTATTATTTTCAATTATAACTGTCATAATCAATTCAAAAAACCTATTGAGTTTAATTAGTTTTGAAATGTCTTTTCTGAAGCCTAGATTGTGCTTACGATATTGCCTTGATCTAATTTGTTCTGGTTGTTTGATAACCAAACATATATAAACAAGGCTATTTTTTTATTTTTCTGATTTTGTGTATGTTTTGTATTTTCATATATTTATTCTTCTTATAGCAAACATAAACCATTCATTTAATTTTTTATATAAGGGTTTTTTTAGGTAGAAAAGTCATGAAAGTTTTTTGGTTTTTTTTCACAACAAAAAAAAATTTAATCTTTTTATCTTAAAACATAGGAGTAATGTATGAAATTCTTCATACTAGAACTTTAATACTGTAGATGCTCATTAATGGGTAATTTGAAATAATCTTATTAAATAATTTGTCAAGGATTAATACATAAGATAGATAAAGAACAATATTCTTTTCTTAGTCACATTTTTACTAAATCTGTTATCAAGTGATTCATATAAACATTTAACTTAATTGGAATTTTTAATGTATTTTTGTGAATTTTTGTTATTGGCCATAGATTTCATTAGGCAGATTTTAATGTTGCCCTTCAGGTATTCAATTGTAGTTCAAAGAGTTTAAATAAGACCTGGGAAGCCATATGTTCTTGAAAATTATCACATATTCTTGACTGAAAATTTTGTATATGGTGGAATGGATTTCTGGTGAAAAACATTTAACTTTCCATGTGCTAAATGAAAAATTCATTACTTTACAATTATTTTGATTTATATAAATACATTTTACCATTGGCTGTCAAAAGTGAATGAAATTAAGTCGGCAAGGAAAATACACGAACTGTGATGATGAGGGTTGTAATTAAATGATAATTATTTTGCTTACTGTGTTCTACTAGGATAAGACAGCTGAATTTAATCTATTTCTGCTGACAATTTTGCTTTAGAACTTCAAAAAATGAGTTCAAATTCTTACTGTTTGAACAATCTGTTTTAATCAAGTGTAAATTTTACATTATTATAGGGACAATTATTTTTAATAGGCCTAAGATATTGGTTTGTTTCATTATAATAATAATCTATTATCAGTTGATGTTCACCTTTATTTTTTGTAACGTTTGGTGATAGTTTGCATGATTTATTTTTCATTATTGATTGAATCATTTCTAAATTTACTTTTCCTGAGTTTTTAAATTTTAATTTTTCGAAAATTAGTGGTATATTAATTAATAATATATGACACACATGTAGTACTTTTATTCTTATTTTTCTCATAAATTAATTTTTCTAAATAAAAATAAAATAATTATATCAATAATTCATTAATGTTTATTAAATGTCCTTATTAAATGTAATTTCTTTGAGATTTTTATCTTTTTAAATAGGCTCATCTCAATGGCTTATGGCCAAATTGGTATGATACAAGCTGCAGCCGGTTTCTTTGTATACTTTGTAATAATGGCCGAAAATGGTTTTCTGCCTGTGAAGTTATTTGGAATCAGGAAACAGTGGGACTCAAAAGCTGTGAATGACTTAACAGATTCCTATGGCCAAGAATGGGTAAGAGCATTTTTTGCACCCTCATTTAATATTGAGTTTTGTACTATGCATGTTCCCCTCTCTAGCATTTAAGCTTTTTTATAATTTTGATTTGCTGTTTAGTTAATTGAAATTTCATAACATGGGCTATCTTTTGAGGGCCAAAATTAGAACTTTCCCAGTGCTCGTGTCATTTGAAATAATATTTGGTTCATTTTATGCTAAAATGTTATTTAAAATCATAACCTAATGTCAATTTGCATATTTAATTTTTTGTACTAACATGCAGTTTGTACTCAAATTGTAGACAAAAAATTTTTGGGGGGTTAATTTATTTACTATCTCTGGATAAAGGAATTGTATGAAATAATAATTCATATAACTTATTTATATGCTCATCACAAAATCATTAAAATCTACTTAAATAGGGGAATCAGATTTATTGTATGGAAATAAATTATAAACCAAGAATTTTCAATAGAAAAAATATAAAATTACTGAAAAGAATTTTTACAGTACAGTGAAGATAAATATAGTGATTTTATTATGCTGATCAAAGTTACTTGGATGGCTTATTCCTGTTTACCATGTCCTGTAGTATAACACTGGGGAACAATTTAGCTGCTTTCTATAGAATTAAGCATGCTGGTTTCAAAACTGTTTTTAGTTTTCTTCTATCACGTCTCATTCGCTTTCTATGTGGGTGGGGCGCATGCTGGTCTAGACCTGCCTGTTTAGTTATGTCTGTTATACTGTGGGGAAATGTTGTGTGTCGGTAAGCAGTATTAAGTATTTCATTACGGAAGTGTACATAACGCATAGTGTGTTTGAACTGAAACATTTCCTTATGGCTACCTATGCTCCTACACATCGAAAGTGTGAAAACCGCCCCGATTGGTTTTGTTATAAATATAATATTGTAACTAAAATAATTAGGATTAAAATTCTAGAATACTGTCATTTTTTTAAAAATAAAATAAGCTGTAAATTTTGTGAATACAAATACTTATGATTAAGGTTTTATAAGTTTTGAAAATAAGTATTAAGTAGATTAAAAATCATTTATATGGTTAAGAAAAATTAATAAATAAAATAAATATTCCTTTGTATTCTACAAGAGGTTCAGATCACGTCTTCATTATATTCTGTATATGTTTTGAATTCCTGTGTTAAGGTATGACTACAGGTTAGAGGTATAGAGACTACTGAGGAAGCCTTCCAATATTCAACGAATACAATCCTTTCAGTCCGAAATTCTCAAAATAATTGCTAACGCTCCATATTATGTGTCCAACTATACCCTTCATCACGACTTTAATATTCCTTTTGTCAAAGACTTTATCTCCATCCATTTGAAGCTCTTCCATAGTAAACTTGAATTTCATCCTAATCCATATGCCCAATCCCCGTCATCGGACTCCAATCCTCACAATCCTCCCCAGCAACTAAAACAGAGATGGCCTCGCGACCTCCTGGGCCTTAATGCCTAAACTTATTAGGAGTGTGGTCGATGGGCCCCTTCTCCCTGCACAGTGATGACCATTTATTTATTTTATTGTTAATTTTATTTATATTTTATTATATTTTTTCTTTAATTTTATTTATATTTTTTTTAAATTTATTTATTGTATCCGTCATCAAATTACAAGATGTTAAGTAACAGAATGTAATAAATTAAGATAGATTTAAAAAAAAAAATTTTTCCTGAGAGAACTAAATATTAGCTATTGATATAAATATTATTTTTGTTTTGGTAGAAAAACCCACATTATTTTAAAACAATAAATGCAAGGAAATATAATAAAAAATCTAACTGTCAGCCAGGACTTGAACCTGGATCTCCTGCTGTCCGGGCCGGCGTGTTAACTGAGTCTAAAAGTAGTCTTTCTCGGAGTTTTAGACTCCCGGTATGAGTAGAGGGAGTCTAGTCTCGGTGGTACAATCGGTTAGCACGCCGGCCCGCATAGCAGGAGATCCAGGTTCGAGTTCTGGCTGAGACAGTTAGATTTGTATTATATTCTCTTTGTATTATTATTTAGTATTATTTATTGATTAGCTATTTATATTTTGACTGTTGAATTAGGAAATTACATATTTCTAAAAAAGAAAAGATGTAATACAGTTGAGCCTGGGTGATTCCTAATGTGGTTCCTGTGTCTATCACGACTTCCGCTTCTAACTCAAAATTAAAATCAGTTATAAGGTCGGTGTCACGTACAACTCTTTTTAATTCTGCGGCGAGGGGTAATGGCGCATTACAGCGAACTCTGTCCACGCGCTAAAGTATGTTAATCCACTCTTTTCGAATTTTACATTTGTGACCCCCCCCCCCC
>KZ806992.1:355620-366010 GCA_000696205.2 Oncopeltus fasciatus
TTTTTTTTTTTTTTTTTTTTTTTTTTTTTTTTTTTTTTTTTTTTTTTTTTTTTTTTTGTACGTTTTACAGATTTGTGTGGTGGTTGCCAGCCTTTCCATTCATGATCTCAATCTTTGTTTATGATGAAGTAAGGCGATTCTACCTCCGCAGAAATCCAGGGGGATGGCTGGAACAAGAAACATATTACTAAACAACAACTGCAACTATTTACTTATGCTTTTATGCAACTCTGATTGTCAGTTACAATTATTATTTCTCAAGAATATTAGAGGTTTCATTGTAGAAAAGTAAAGGCAAATACTTATTAACATTGAACTTACTATTTGAAACTTTCTGTAAATCCTTCCTCATTCTCTATGAAAATTTATATTTCTGGTTATAATTGTAATTAATAATAAGAATACATCTAATTATTTGAATTCTTCCTCCACTAAAAGAAGAATAAATGGACGGAAAACGAGAAGGGATCAAGAGGATCAATTTAATAATACTTTTAGAATGATATTTTTACACAATCAAAAGGAATATCTCTTTTTATTGTGTTCAAAAATTGATGTTCATAGCTTTATGACTATAGGTACTGTTTAGTATAAATTTTGTATTTGTATATTGTACATCTATACTTAAATACATTAATGAAAGTGTATTAATTTGTACAGAGAATAAATAATCTAATGAGCTCTTTATTCTGTGACAAAATGTAGATTTATAATGGTATGCAGAACCTTCAGTCATACTGTATTGTCTTATACAGTTGTTAAGGTGTGATTGAGGTTTCAAACATTAAAATTAGGTGTTGGAGGGATAACAATGTAGATGGAATGCAAGTTTAACCAATGTGTTCGATTTATAACTGAAACAAAAATTACTTTAGATATTAATATATTTGTATATATTTATAAAATCACTGCCCAAAGTAATCCCCATTTCATAATATTTATTTTGATAATCTTTTTAAATTTTTACAAAAACTTAGATGCAGTATAGTTTTACTATTTAAAATTATCATATTATAATAGGTGTATATTATTAATACATATCTTGAGTACCAACATTTTGTTAAAATTTTTCTTAATTACAATTAACTGGAATATTATTTCCCTCCCACCAGAAATGCTTCAGTGGCATTTGATGAAGTTGGTTTCCATTATAATGGTAGACAGTTATTTTAACTAAATCTTAGTTTAGATGCCTACTACTTCAATCTGTGGTACCTGCCTGCATTCATGTTTGTTTATTTGTGTTGTTTATGTGTGTGTGTTCTTGCTATTGTGCGTTTGACATCACTCTGATGGGAAGAAAATATTGTCATTAACATACTTGTAAATATTTTAATCATAACTTCTTATAATCTGTAGAAAAATTAGCTGATTCTTGGTGATTAATTAGTTCTATGTTTATATACCTTTTAAAACATGTTTCACTGAATAATCAATTTATATATAACATTTTCACTTATCGCTTTAGTTACACATTTAGTGACAATAAAATGTTTCTATTCATTTTTAAACTTGTAGTTTAGCCAGAAAAATATATATATATGTGAAACTGATACACTCTACAAACACTTCTCATAGTTAAGTAAAATCACTCACAGGCTGCCCCTCTATTCTGCCTCTCAGAGCCCCACCTGTAAACTATATACAGTATATACACAAATATTTGTAATATCTAAGGCGTAATAATCTAAGGGTTGATTGCCCCTAAACCCGATCCTACCTACCACAAATATTTGTAATATGCATTCCTTTAGCCCAGGCTTGGCTATCCAAGCTTGGTCATTGTTCCTTTTTATTATTATGGTAGTTTTCCTCTGAACCTCATATATAAGCAAAACAAATAACTCATGACTATAAGATCACTCAGTTTAGTTGAGACAGCTTTCTCTTTTTGAGAAAGCTTATAATAATAACTATTTACTAATTTTAAGATTTTATTAATTAGGGCCACATCATTTATTTATAAATAAACATAAAACCCATTTTAGATCTAAATTTTCCTAAAAAAAATGATTATTCAGTTTTTTATTTTTTTCTTGTCCAAGTAGAAACCGAGTTATCTTATGGAGTTGGACTGGGGGGTTAGGAATATCGTTGAAGGATATATTAAGCAAAGGCTTGGTGATGAAAGTGAATGNAAATATTTTACAAGTATTTAAATTTTATTTTCTTTGTTGAGAGCTTATATGTGACATAATGTTATACATGTTGGATATACATATGAGTAATATTGTTTGTGTACATAAAAAGTTTGTTTTGCTTTTGTTTTTGAATGCATTTATTATTTTTATACTTAAATGTTTATGTTGTACAAAATTATAAATTTTTTGTTTGTAAAGTAATTATTAAGTAATTGTTTTAAATTTGTTATATTGGCATTATGGAATATTATTGATTCTTGTTAAAAAGCTGAAATATAAATATTTGTTTAAGTTTTTATTTAATTTTAACTCCTTGAATTACCTATCCTAATAACTGAGTATATTTTTAAGTGAGCTATGGTGTTCGGGAATCCTCTGCAAGGTTTCCCAGGATTTTTTATCTAGAAGGCTCTAAGCCACAAGAAAAGTAGTTATCCCCTTTAGATTGGCAAAGAAGCTAAGACTTGTCTCTAGATTAGTGGTCCTATTTCATTTAGTGAGGGCAGGACTGCGGCTCAGGTGCTGGGGCTAACTTATTTACTTGGAATTAAAACAGTATATATGTCACATAAATGTGTGATAACTAAGATTAAGTTTTATAGAGCTACCTCAATGTCATTAGACAGACCTAGAATGAGTTTAGTTCAGAAATAGTGCTAATAAAAACAGCCAATAACTTCCCCCACTGTAAAAAGGATGTAAAAGAGGATCGACCTATAATTAGTTATACATGGCTACTTTAAATACATTCAGAGTGGAGGTTGGCTTTGTACTTTAATGTGAGGCTATGCTAATGGTACCTTGTAATTCACATGGAAATGTACACTGTTTAACACTTCTCCAATATTTATTTATTACACTATATAAATTGTCAATATTGTACTGGTATACAGAATATTATACTTAATTTAAACAAAGCATTTGGTGGTGCAAAAAAATTTATTTATATTTTTAAATATAATTTAATGAAAATAACATATAAAAAATACCTTTCATAACTTAGACCACAAGTTCTCTATATATATATATATTCAATAAAATTACATACAATAACCTCTATAACATACTATACCTCTCTCCAATTCATTCCTTTACCTTGGGTTCCACCTTGATGCACGACTAAACTATGAGATTTTAATATACTAAAATCAAGCGAAAAGAACTCAACAGACGTGGCAGACTCTTATAGAGCCTTATAAATCTCAATAAAGCTCACAATAGAAAACAAACTGACCATCTACAAGACCATAATACGACCAATCTGGACCTACAGTGCAGAACTGTAGGGTGCCGCTAAGCCTTCCAATAACCAACAAATACAATCCTTTTTGTCCAAAATGCTCAGAATAATTGCTAACGCTCAATATTATGTGTCCGACTTTAATAATTCTTTCATCCAAGTCCTTATCTCCACCAGCTTCAAGCTCTTCCATAGTATCCTCTAATTTCATCCTAATCACATGCCCAATCCCTGTCGTCGGACTCCAATCCTTACAATCCTCTCTGGCGACTGAAACAGAGATGGCCTCGTGACCACCTAGGCCTTAATGCCTAAACTAATTAGGAGTGAGGTCGATGGGCCCCTTCTCCCTGCACAGTGATGTTCACCTATTTATTTTATTGTTATTTTTAATTTAATTTAATTCNTCATTAAACATTATTATAATAAAATATAATAATGAGACAAATATTGTGATTTTTTTTAAACTTATTTTAGCAACATTAGGGGCGCTGAATCTAAATATCAAATCATCTTTACGATACCCCAGGATTTCCATCCTTTTCATTATGCTTACCTGTTTGTGGGTATGTCCTTTTCTTGCCTTAATATATATATTAATATATCCCTTACTATCTCTATTATTTATAACTTCAATTTAATGTGAGGTAAGTGTATGAATTTTAGCCATTTAGATAGATCAAAGTTGATAAAAAATTAGTTTAAGTAGAAGAATTTGTAAAATACCCTCTAAGGTTATGCTACATATGTGGAGAAAACACATTCAATGATAAAAAGACTGTTAGTGACCTTGAAAAGAAAATATATCATAGATACATAAGCCGCGGACAATACATCTTCGTTAACAGGCAGAGATACACTAAAATCATGCCAGTCAGCCCTGACACCTATAGAGGTATCATCAGCTAACTCAAGGG
The DNA here is from genome assembly GCA_000696205.2 of Oncopeltus fasciatus. Taxonomy (NCBI): domain Eukaryota; kingdom Metazoa; phylum Arthropoda; class Insecta; order Hemiptera; family Lygaeidae; genus Oncopeltus; species Oncopeltus fasciatus. The sequence goes on from KZ806992.1 coordinate 359,919, forward strand.
GACAAATGCACAGCACCATACATATCAGCTCAAGGAAGAACGTGCAGTCAAAGTTGTCATCCGTAATCTCCATCATTCCACTCTCCCTGGCGACATGTAAGAGGAGCTCACTGATCTTGGATTTCAGGTCAGAACACTATCAACGTTATTTTAAACCAGCCTGGCAAGGGTGATCCATAAAGACGTCACTGTCATTGTTCTTCTTGAGCCCACAAGAAATATATATATATATATATAAGAGATATATAACACCTCATCACTCTGCAATTGCAAAATACGAGTAGAGAAGGGATGTTGTTCAGGTCCATAAATATCAACAGTAAGGCCACACGAAAAGTTACTGTGAATATGGAGCCCGATTTGTTAAGTGTGGAATGCTAGAAAAGTCCCGTAACAATACCGCTGTCTATGATCCTTGCCAGAAGACTCATCCGGCCAATTTTATAATGCCTTTATAGTTCGTTACTATCCAAATTCAGCAATGCCTTTGGAAGTCAAACTTGAAACCCTCATTTACTCTCTTCATTGCAAATTCAGACAAGCCCCTTTCTGAATCAATTATAAAACTCATACTGACTAAGCTTCAAACTACAAGGATCTGGAAATTTTCGTTATTATCCTGTTCTTCAAACCCGGCTAACCGGGATGAAACATCCTACCGCCCAATCCTTCCCTTACTATCCAAAGTTTCCGAGAAATTTTTTTTTTTTTTTTTTTTTTTTAATATGCCTATCATAAATTTCTTAAATATTCTCCCAAACCATCACTTTGGCTTCCGATCTCGGAATTCTACCGTCCAACTGGTGTTTCGCGTTGTTGATTTCATTTCCTTTTCTCTTGAAAAAAAAGAATACTATCCTGGTGCATTTTAGACGTAGATCAAGCTTTTGGTAGAGTATGGCATAATGGTTAATTGTGTAAGCTCAAGCACAATATATTTAATCCTCAAATCTTACCTTTCCTGGTATATAAGGTGGTCGACCTTTATGTGAAAGCGGGCGTTTCACAGGGCAGTCTTCTCGGACCCATCCTTTTCATCCTGTACACTGCGGACTTACCCCATCTTACTGAGTATTAACCCTCCTTTGCTGATGAAAAAGCGATCCCTTCTTCTCATACTAATTCCAAAACCGCTTCCAATATCTTACAAAACCTTCTTGATGCTATTCAGCAGTGGTGGATTAAATGGAGAAATAAAATTATCTAGTCAAACTGCGCACAAGTAAATTTTCAACTGGGAAAATATTCTCCTAATAATATTACTTATAATAACATCCCAATACTGAGGAAAATATTAAACTTAAGCGTCATCACGACTTTAATATTCCTTTCGTTCAAGATCTTATCTCCACCCGCTTCACACTCTTCCACAGCAAGCTTCCATATTAACCTAATTCATATGCTATATCCCTGTCTTCGGACTACAATCTTTACAACTCTCCCCGACGACTAAAACGAAGATGTCCTCGCGACCTCTTGGGCTTGACATCTAAATTTACTATGAGTGTGTCCAAAGGGCCCCTTCTCCCTGGAAAGTGACATTTTATTTAGTAATATTTTTTAATGTACCATATATATGCATATTATTAAGCCATCAAATTACAAGATGATTTATAAGCAGAAAGTAATAATAATAAAGTTTTATAAATTAAAAAAAAAAATTTTAAAAAGTACTAAAATGCATGGATATTTATGCACATTTATTTATGTTGGATGGGTAGTATGAAAAGTAACGCGTTTACTTTTGCATAGCATGATCTAAGATATAATCATGAGGATCACGAAAAAAAATTGTATTTGTTGAGTGACTGGTTGGTTTCCTCGATTACTTTTTCTGGCTTTGTTTATCTAATATTATATACTAATAATATATACTAGTAATATAATATTTGTGTAATTTTAACCTAAAATAGAATAAAAAGTACTTTCCACTAAAACGAGTTATATTTTAACCTTTCTGCTTAGTAAGTTAACTCTACTCATTATGCTATTAAAGGCACACAGTCTTCGCCTTCCATTCTTCAATGTATGTTTCTTCACAATTAGTGCAACATATTCGGGCTATAATAATTATAGCCCGAATATTATTGATCAATTGTCAATTATTGACTTATATATAAGGGAAAAAAAAGCATATTTCTGAATGAGGTAGACTTTCCACCTTATGCCCGTCAAGATAACAATACAGGGACGTTGTGTTTTAAGAGTTATACTCTAAACTCGCACAATATTAGTTTATTTTTTCCAAACATAATTGGACTGAAAAATTAAAAGCATAACCCCTCTCAAAAATTGATGTTTTATCAATTTTTAGTGCAAGGGAACAGAATAAAAAATCTAACTGTCCCAGCCAGGACTCGAACCTGGATCTCCTGCTATCCGGGCCGGTGCATTTACCACTTNTCTTTTCTGCATTCGCACAAACTTCCTTTTCCTTCTATGCCTTGTTTATAATCAAGTTGAACACAAGGTAATCATGAAATAATAACCATAACAGTTTGTTATATTACTTCTATACTACTCTCCAAAAGAATAAGTAATCCTGAATGCCATATTTCAATATGGTATTATCCTGAATACCTTTTGTCTGCCTTCCTCTAATAGTAATAATTATTATTAATTAAAGAAAGATTTCATTGCAGCCTCTAATCGCTTCTACTCTTGAGCATAAATGCGTTGTTTTTTTTACGTTTCCTTTCTTTTATTCATTGTAGGTTGTGAAAGTTTTGCTTCTGAAGTATATTCTGAGTCCTTTTTTCCCATCAATTTTAATCCATCTTGAATTTTGAGAATAACTACCTCTTTCATTAGTTTTATTTCTCTCTTTAGGACCCCGTTATTAAGCTTGGTATTTTAATATATCAATTTTTGTTTTGTGAAATAAGTTCGCTTGGTTGCTAGGTTGCTTTAAAATATCATTTGATTAAAATTAGATTTTGTGGTAAATCCAACGCCTAATGGAGGATATATAACTACCAAAATCACACATTTATCAAGGAAAAAAAGTTTATGAAGTCCGACTGTTGTAAATTAAATATTACGCCTGCTACTTCAAAAAACTATTTTTAATTGAACTTAATATTGAAACTAAGCCCCATTTCTATTTCCAATTATTTTGGTCTTCTTCTGCTTAACCCCTCCACAATCACATCTGATTTCACCCAGTCTACTCAAGCAACTGATTGTATATAAAAGCTCAAATGCAGAATTTATGTTTTATATTTTAATAAGTCCTGCCCATCATGTTTCATTAAGTAACTTTCGAAATTAATTTCTGAAATATGTTATTTAATGAGTTTTTCATAAAAACGATATCTAATTAAATGATGGAAAATTACACTTTAAACTTATTTACATTTCTTCAGGGTCCTACAAGGATTAGATTACTCCGAATATTACCATGTGGAGGCGGGAGTTCCACAAGGTAATGTGCTCGGGCCCATCCTTAACATCCTGTATACTTTTTTTTTTTTTTTTTTTTTAAGGCGCTCAACAGCTAGGTTATCAGTGCCTGGGAAGTGTTTCATTATTATTTATTGCTGTTAGTCATGTAATAAGTTATAAGCTATATTTTATTATAATATCCGATTTCTTTCAAATACTTTATCAAATTATCTATGTTTGTAGTATTATCTCCTGGTAGTGCTTCTATTGTTGAGGGTAGGTTAAATTTTTGGGGCAGGTGGCAATATGGAGGACAATCTATGAAAATGTGGGCAACTGAAAGTGGGTCATGACAGAGGTGGCATTTTGGTGCTTCTTCTTTTGATATAAGATGTCCATGAGTGGCTTTACAGTGTCCTATTCGCAAGCGAGTAACTATTACTTCCTCTCTTCTGCTTTGCCTTACAGACGAGGACCATTTTTTAACAGTGGGTTTGATAGTTTTAAGTTTGCTTGGTGGGCTTTCCCGCCACATATTTTGCCAGCTTTCTGTTATTTTTTCTTTATAGGTGCTGCAACGTCATTTGGCGTGACAACTCTACGTATGGGCAGTTCCATGGTCAGTGCGGCTTTTGCAGCTTTATCCGCTAGTTCGGCACGTAAAAACAGAGATCGCCGTATTCAGTTTCCATATGCAGTTGTTACGGATTCAACTGCATATGGCAACTGAATACGGTTTACTCTTTGACGTTCGAGTGTTCGGAGAATGCGCTAGACGTATAGGCACGTAAAAACAGAGATCGCCGTATTCAGTTTCCATATGCAGTTGTTACGGATTCAACTGCATATGGCAACTGAATACGGTTTACTCTTTGACGTTCGAGTATATATATAAATTATTTTTAAAAATTTTGACTTCCTCAAAACTATCTTTCTTCTCATCTGATTTCGGATATATAATTGAAAATTTGAAGTAGATTGGTACTTCACAGACAGGCGTAATCGATTTCTTTCTAATACTGTTCTTCTATTCCTCAATTCAAATGTTTAACTTTGTATCTCATATTTTGGACTTCCAATTAATGCAATGACGGGGATCTTCAAAATGTGGCTCAAACACAAAATATTGTTGTTATCCGTTCTGTTATTGACCATCCAAAGCTTATATTTCATGTTTATAATTACCTCAGTGATAGAGTGGTGCGAGATGAACTATAATAAAGTTCATCAAGCAAAAGCAAGGCAAACAAAGCAGATTTTCCTAGTTTTATTAAAATGGACATAAATGACAGCAAATGACTTATTTTATTCAACAAACCGCAAAGAACAATGAGTGCACAAATATAGCTACATAAAAATATAAAAAAGAATGGCTCTGGAAAGTTAAGGAAGGAGGAGTGGGGGAAGCGCTCAATCTTCGTAATTAGATTTTAAAATATTTACTTAATAAGTCATATACACTTTCTCTTAACGCCCCCACCCTGTCATCCGATTTAAGCCAAAACAAATAAGAAGGCTAGACTTAGAAAGCTAAATACTGAATTTGGTTGCAATATTAAAAAAAGGAAAAAGAAATAGTGAACTCGTCCAGCCCTTGAATTTTCTGTTACTTTCAGGTTCCAACCTTGACCGAACCCCAGCAAAACAACATCTACCAATAATCTCTACGGTCAAAAGCTATCCATTTGAATTTATAGGTCAATCATTTGTTAAAGCTAATTAAGGAATAAATTTAGGAATGTAACTACGATGGGTGCGCGCATCCCCACTCTTCCTTCCAGGCTAGTCTAGAACAAATTGTAGTGGTCATTCTTTTTACATTCATTGTTCTCTCCAGCTTATAAATTAACTCTTTATTACTCTTATTTATTTCATGATAATGATTTATGATTTTTAAAGTTCTTTGCCTCTGTAACGTCTAACATTTTTGATGTGTTATGTATAACGTATAATGCTCTACATAAAAACCATTATCAAGTCGAGAGAAAAAAAACTTTTTTCCTCAATCAATGCTTTTCTTTTGACAGCTTACTTAAGATTACCTGTGTTTTTTTTTTTTTTTTTTTTTTTTTTTTTTTTGTTTTTTTTTCTTTTTTTTGGTTTTTTTACCCTCAAGATCTTAAAAATTAATCAATTTCATACATCAAGAACTAAAATAAACTATTATCAAAGAATTAAGTAAATAAGCTCATTCTAGTCGCTAGAAGTTTGCAAAATAAGGGATTATGGCTTATCAGTTAAGAATGCATCAGAACTCTTTGAGTTCGAGTGTTCGGAGAATGCGCTAGTGGATGTACGTATAGGCACGTAAAAACAGAGATCGCCGTATTCAGTTTCCATATGCAGTTGTTACGGATTCAACTGCATATGGCAACTGAATACGGGTTTACTCTTTGACGTTCGAGTGTTCGGAGAATGCGCTAGTGGATGTACGTATAGGCACGTAAAAACAGAGATCGCCGTATTCAGTTTCCATATGCAGTTGTTACGGATTCAACTGCATATGGCAACTGAATACGGGTTTACTCTTTGACGTTCGAGTGTTCGGAGAATGCGCTAGTGGATGTACGTATAGGCACGTAAAAACAGAGATCGCCGTATTCAGTTTCCATATGCAGTTGTTACGGATTCAACTGCATATGGCAACTGAATACGGGTTTACTCTTTGACGTTCGAGTGTTCGGAGAATGCGCTAGTGGATGTACGTA
>KZ806992.1:371515-383008 GCA_000696205.2 Oncopeltus fasciatus
TGGGGGGGGGGGGTTATGATTTTAATGTGTTAGATGGAGTAATATAGTTAATTTTTTATTATGAAATCGAGACATTTTAGTTGTTATATAACTGACTATGAGAGAATTATATTAAAAATTCGAACAAGTGATATTATTTAGAATTTATTATGTATAAAAACTTTTAATATCACTTACTATTTGAGTTAGCAAAAGAATAGACAAAATAAAAATTGTCAGAAATAAAAATCTAAACCGTTTTTTACTTTGGCTCATTTCTTTGTTAGATTATGACATATTGACCTGTTTCTACATTATTTTTGTGTGCTGGAGAAATTAGTCATGGTTTCGGCCAGGACTGTTTTTGGAAAGATGGTTATCATTTTCTCGGGGTTTCGTATTGCGAGTAACTATCCCTGAGAGGGTAACTAAGTAGCTGAGTAACTAAGTAAGTAAGACATATATGCCACGACTCCTTTGATTCCCTTCGACTGGGTCATTCTGAGTCGGAATCCCAAGAGGTGTAATCGCTATTGAAATTCGTAATTAAAACTCTTGGTCTAAACCTGTCTCTAGCAGAAAACAACTTTCGTCAGCAGTTAGATTTCCCTTCTTTGTTTTGTTTTTTTTTCGTTCTTTTTAGATCTCTTATAAGATATTTTACAGATCTTCATATTATGGTTCTTACAAAATTCTGTGAATCAGTGTGTGTGTGTGTGTGTGTCTATATAGATATAATGACTATCTCTTCACTTCTCAATGACGAAGGGCAAGAGATCCCCGAAAATTTTGCTCCTTGTGATATTTTTATTTTGTGTGTGCACTGCACTCTCTATCCCACCTCATCCTGATTACTATATATCACAGTCGCGAGTGCTTCATTTTCTATTTATACTTTATAGATATATTAGGGAGGTGTTTAGTATGATTTAAAGAAGAATGAAACCCAATCAGAGCTAAGTGTTCCTAGGAGCACATAAGGAATCCTCTGTATCATCATATACAGAAAGGAAAAAAAAGAAGAAAAAAACTAACTGTTCACTCTCAGTATTGAACCTAGGATCTTTGGCTCATAAGTCTAGTTCCTCTGTCATTAGCCACCGTGTCCCTCATATGGAATGCAAGTGATTGCAAATATCCATGTGCTTTTCTTTCTTTTTTTTGCAGTGTGTGCCTGCGTGGGCCTTAATCCAGTTATGTAATCAAAAGCTATGTGATTAATAACAGTCGCTAAACTCATTTCACCTCCACCATAACTTAAAAGGTGTATTTAATCTGTTTTTCGGATGGATAAAAAAAAAGGTTAATTTCAATATCGCAGTATACATTGTCCCTAATTTAAGTCAGATTTATAATTAAAATTGTAATTCTATTCCATCATTTGTGCAATTAGAGAGAAAGGCAAAGTTAAATACTCTTGAGAGCAGGCACTAACCATTTTATCTTTGAAAAGCCTCTATGTTACATTAATATTAAATTAACGTTTGAATGCATTAAAGGCTTTATGAGTTCTGACGAGCGGACGAATTCCTCTCCAAAGCAAAATGCTCTCAGGAAATTTTGAGAGCTGCTACCAATATTTCCCTCCCTACTCAAAGGCATTATCTAAATGCATTCGAGCGAACCCGAAACGCCCACATATAAAGTGTGACGGGTATCTCTCAAATTCATATATTCTTTTTGTCCTCAGTCCTCCGGTACATTGATGCACATGTGTTGGACGCGGGACGCTTAAGTAGCTAAGGTTGGGTCTACTGTTGGGTTGCGGTCTTGACTATTAGGATAAGACTTCGATAAGTGGTGTGTAGAGTACTTACGCGTTGTGCTCAATTCCCGTGCTACATATACTCCAATGAATCATAATATCATGACAGGAATATTGCATCGTTTTGAGCCGATATTTAAAACTTCCAGCTCATACTGGATCGTTACTTGATGGACGTCGAATGATTTGGTCTGAAGCGGAAACAGCCTATGACCTCCCCTCTCTTTTGGCTTGACCGCACTCGGTTTTTTAATCCACTCAAGTTCTTTTTATTTTATTTTATTTTTTTTTTAGTTCCCTAACTTCCCCTTTTTTTCAACCCTCAGCTCGATCTGAAATCATTCTCTCATTTGGATTATTTCTTCACTAGTTATTTTCTTTTTAAGAGTTATATTTCTTTTAGCTAATATTATTGTTATTTTATCATTGAGTTTCTTCTGTCTCATTTAAACTTCCTTATTTGAGCTATTCTGTTTACTACTACATAAGTTAGATAAGAGAGTTTCTATTATTGGTTCTTTCCTTTTTATTCATTCATCACATCTACACCAAATGACGTCTACATTTTTTTCACTGAAGGAATTATAGTTATCACTTATTATTTAATATTCTCTTATTCATACCTTACCTTNAAAAAAATTATTATAAAGAGAGGATTATTAGGAATTCGGTCTTGGTAGTTGAAAAATTAAAAACTAGTTTCTAACCAAAAAAGTTTTTATTTTAGCCTGAGGCTAAATTTTTATTAGGCTATTTTATAAGGCTATTTTTATCAGGCTAAACTAAAGACTTTTTTGGTTACAAATTAGTTTTTAATTCTTGAACTACCAAAACCGAATTCTTGATAATCCTCTTTTAATAAAACTTGACGGTCAGCAAATTTACCCCCAAATAAAATTATTATCTTCAGGTACTATATTTCCTGTGTTTTACAACGTCAGTTGTCTTGAGACGTGTCCTTGGAAGCGAACCAAATAAGTGCAATGGAACTTGAAGGGGCGTGCATTAAGGCAATGAAGTTGTTTAATGTTATTTCTTTTATCTTTAGACCTTTCGGCTTTTCATTTACACCATAGATTTTCATGGGGCGGAGGGGTTCATATGGGCATATGGGATGATATTCCCTTTCCTCTTTTCTCCCAGAGTCCTTACAGACGATTACAGTAGCTTATTTTCTAATAAAATAAATGAAATAGTAATTTTGTTGTTCCGTCGAGCAAACCAGTCATGAGTTACAATGCTCAGGGAATTAGCTGGTACACATGGCCTGGAAAAGGGTACAGAGCTAGAGGTACGGAGAGGCACAGTCGACAACAAAGGAACTACATATGTCTCTCATGTTCCCCAGCACCTGTTTTACAGGCTAATCTCCTAAGGTCGGGGGTACAAAATCTTAACCTCACTGCCCATCTGATTTTGTCAGTTGGACACTATTATTAACTATAACAATAATACAATTTGTTAATGAATCATTTTTATCTGCTGCCTTGATATTCAATTAATTCATTAATTCATGGCTTACACATCTATATAATGTTTAGAAAAAACCCATGGATATCTACATTTATTCTTTATTAATATTTCTTTCAAAACGTTAGTGGCAAAATATAATCTGTGATAAATATTTTTAGACTAAACCTACCTGTCCGAATCGATACGCTGACAACTTGAAGTTATCTGTAAGATTATGGAATAGAATTATAATCCTACAGAACAAAATGGGCGAACTCCATTTAACCCACACTTTTATTAAAATAAAACAAGTAATCACTTATTCTATAAATTTAAAATTATTTTTTATGATTTGTCGCAAAACAATTAACACAGTCCACCATTGTATTGCTTGCATCCTTTTCTCATACATGACTTTTAGTTTTGCAAAAAAGTTCCACATATTTCTTCTTATTTGTATTTTTGGTAAAATGAACGTTTTTAATATGGAATAAATAGTTGACCGTCAAGTTCTATGAAGAGAGAATAGTCGGGAATTTGGTCTTAGTAGTTGAACAATTAACAATTTTGTTTACAAATTAGTTTTTAATTTTATAAATATTATTTTTTTGTGGTATTTAATCCCATGTAAATTTTAACAANTAAAAATAAAAGATAATTCCCTATCAAATTGTGTTTCTTAACATTGTACTTGTGTTCGCGAAACGTTCTGAAAATCATATGTTATCATCATACCCTCAGAATCTTATCTTTATGGTTTCTCCTATCCGAACATCCAGGAAATCGGTTGTAGATAGATACGAGATTTCCTGTATTCAATGTGAGTGAAGATACATTCGAAAAGGTGAGTCACATTCACATATTGTTTAAAATTTTCTTTCCTGTAATTGATTTTTTAAATTCTAAGTAAAAGGCATGCGTGATTTTCTCAGAATATTGATTCAGAAAACATTGCATTGATTTATATCTCTATTAATATGTTATTTCAAGGGGTTACTTGATCTGCGATTATAAGACTCTCTCTTAAAAAGTAAATTGAAAATAATTCCTAAAAGTTTAATAATGCTTATGGACCAATAAATGCAGAGTATTAGTGTGTAACTTCATGAATGCCGGAAGTGTTTGTATGTACCTTTTATTTGTTTTAAAACAATTACATGTACTTAGCAGTAAATGCTGCTTTCATAATGAATTTTAAATAACTTATTAGAACTGTTATCTAGAAAAATAAAAATTGTCACTTTTCCTGCGTTTAATACTTAAATTAGGTTTCCTTTAATAGTAAAATCAAAAAATGGTAGCTATATATGTGCTTAATATAGTTAATAGGATGAATTCTCTATTTCTTTCTCTTTCTCTCTTCTCCAGGCGCGCATTGTATCGGCAGACTGCCAAATGGCTCTGATGATGGTAGCTGTACCTTCCGAAAACCGTAAAGCTCAAATAAAAGCTAAGTAAGTGTAAAAGAGACATATTTTCATCACGAAGTTGATGACCTGCACTTCCAGCAGAAATTAAAATGTAGTACACTACAGGGAAAGCAAATGATGGAATAGTGCAACCGAAGATTGAATCGATGAAATAGTCTGATATGATTTTAGTTGGGGTTCGGTCAAGGTAGATCCAAAAAACACAAATTAAAAAAAAAAATGTATTTTATAATAAAGGATTAGTGTCATATATTGATAGCTATCTCTGCGAGGTTTTGTTTTGTTGTTTCTTTATTCACATTCAGAGTTATGTATTTTATATTAATATAAATAATTCCCATGAGAAACAAGTGTTGGAATCAGAAGCATGGACGATGCCTATAACCTACACTCGGTTGATTGTCATGGTTTAAGGACACGGCCTAGACAGCTAAAGTAACCATAACGCTCAGTAAACACAAATCCTAACACATGACAAATTCACGAAAATCCATGTTGGATTGTGTTGTAACAACATTTTGGATATGTGATGAAAGTTTAGTTAACTCTATGAGAATAAAGCTGATTCTGATGATTATTAAAGAGAATGTGAAGAATTATGCTGACGTTATACAGAACTGAAGCTTAGCTGAGTGTACAGCGACAGTAGACTATTGTTCTTGTACAGCCCCTGTATACCCTGTATTGTTTATTCTCAAAATATTATACTACATTTATTATTTTTAAACCATGACTCATGCAGATAGACTCCTTCAAGCTAAATGTAAATGTAATATTATTTTATGGTTTTATTCTAATTTATGTATAGAGTATAAATTACGTTTTACTTTTACTATTTAATAGTATTGGCCTTAAAGTATACATATATCCACCGGATAACTTGATACTCTTGTAGAGTACTGGTTATTATACTGACAATATTAGAAAAAACGTTCTTGTTCATGTGAAGTACTCAATTATTTTACAGTTAAGTCTGTTTAAATTATATTTATTAGCCACTCAAGAAGAGAACTGAATTTAATTTTTATATAATAATAAATTAATTAAAAGTGATCACATTTGAGCTATGTGTCTTAGAACTTTTTATCCTGGAATTGAAGTGGTCCAAATGCCCCATTGTTTCGCTGACTTGCAGTTATTCAATGAAATAAAATTTGAGGCCTGTTGTTATCCGATCCCCCTCTCCCAATCACACACACACACATTTTTATAAGCTCTTGGAATTATAAAAATACCATAGATTTCCTCTATGTATATCTTCAGTATACTGAAGGCGTTGTACTGGAATGGTTCTTAAATTCAATTTTCCAATGACCTATACTCCTATTTTTGAATGGAATATATCATCTACTCATCAATGTACTATTTGTTTCTTTGATTATTAATTAATAATTGTGGCAACTGCTTCTAAGTATAGTTAATATCCCTTGAAATCCGCCCTTCGTCAAATTGTTTACACTTACCTGGGAAGTATTGCTGGATTATAATCTTCCTTGCTTCCTTAATATTCCTCAGAAGCTTGCTTAGTTTTCATCTAAGTGTGCGTCTTTCACTTTTGACANTCTTGACTGAACCCCAACTAAAATCATCTCAGAATAATATCTACGGTCAAAAAAAACTCTCCTCGATGAAATAATGTCTCTCTGCTAAGAGGCTCTGATGAATGAAGCTATGTTCCGAAAGCCCCTAAACTAAAATAAAATAAAATCAAAAGAAATCAAAGGAAAAATGATTTTAAAAGGGACTGTAATTCTTCCATTACCTATTGTGGTTTAATGGTTAATAACGATTATTATACTTACGGTAATATAGTATTTTTAAAAAAAAGAATTTAAATTGACAATTCAGTGAAAAGGGGTTGTTGAAAGAGATAAGTGGACTAGAGAAAGTAGGATGGTGAGTGTGATGGGAAGATGGTTGACAAGGTTGAAGTTTGGAACGGCGTGCGGCAGAGTAACAAGTGAGTCAGCGGATTATCAAGCTTTTCAATGTCAGGAAGGGAAGGTTCCCGAGGCTATCTTCTTTCTCCGGGGGGATCTGTCAGAGGAAAATGTGTCCTGCATAGGTCCTGCATTTCAGCCATTCCCTAACAATTACTCCCTAACAATTCCTACCTGATCCTGTAGGATATCTGTCGTTCGAGTCTAACCGTCTGGAGGATATTACTATTTGAATCCTCAGTTTCATTCATTTGAGCCCCCTTAGCTTCATCGAACAAGACTGGGTGTGAATAGTAGGGCTATCTACAGATCGGTACCCAATTCGAAACTGCCACTGGCAAGGATTTATTTCCTGTCCTGGGTGGGCCCCATACTTATAGGCTTGAAAGATCCGAACGGCTCTCTTCTCTCTTTTAAAAAATGTATATTTATAGATTTTTCTATTTAATAAAAATGACAACCAGTGAGGTCTTTATTGCAGGACTCCAGGGATCTACTGACTCATAACTAGCAGAAGCACAGGAAGCATACTAACAGCTCAGTGAGCATGGAATCTAAGTTCTCGGCATAAGATGTAAACACTATACTACCATGCCTCTATTATGAAATAATTAAACATTAATTTATATATCTTCACAGGGGCATACATCTTCATTTGGATTTTACAATTTATCTAGTAAATCCTCTATGAATTCATTTAAAATATATTCAGTAGTAGCAGGGTCTGGGCGATGAAGTGACATTACAGTTTGTTCTGATTGTACATTTAAGAGATTTCCGATCGCATGATGATTTCATTTGGACGTAGTAAACTCCCGCTTATACTTCGTAAAAGTCTCCCTTTAAGGAAAAATAAAAAAATAGCAGAAAAGGTCAGGTTACTCGATGTATCGTTTTTAAGAAGTAATATGGATAACAGTTTCGGTATTGTCGTTTCGCCTAACTATCCTGCATCATTTAAATTTAGAAGCTGGTAGTTAATATTTTCCCTGGAGTATAAATATATTACTTCTCCTTCGGATTGTTATTGAGAACATATTAAGTTTGAATAATAGTATAATAATAGATCAAGGATCTTGGCTGCTCTCTAGCACATTACATAGGAATTATTAACCTATTACTTAGAGAGATATGTGTCGCTTAATGTTCAAACACATATATAGATATATGATTAATAATAATTATTCATAACTTAATTATTGTAATGACTATGATTATGTACTGCTTGATTTCATTTTTGTTCGAGGAAATGTGAGCATTGTCAATTAAGTAGGTTTCTTTCTTACATGACATTTGTCTCAAGATATTACAGACCTTAAATACCCCCCCCCCCCCAACCCCACATTCACCTCTAGGTCCTTGTCGCCCGACTTATTCCTTCGTATTCCTTTTTTCAAATAGCTCGAGAGTAATAGCGCGTTTTCCATCATGTAAATTTGCAGATTTCCAGCAAGAAAAACCTGTGTATTCACGCTGATCCCATGACGCGACTTTTGAAAAATTTCAACAGACCTTCAACCTATCCTGCATTCGAGAAGCTAAAAATGCATTAGTCCCGTATGTGTGGACAAGGGGCTTAAAGGAAGACCAAAATTTACACTGGCAGTATCTACATTGCTATCAGAATTAGGATAAAGCTTATAGGACGTAATATGTCTAAAATTTAATTTTCTAACGTTTATGATATATCTTTTTTTTTTATATAGGGAAAACACGTATTAGAAAAAGATTTACTAATCTGACTTCAATGGCTGAGCGCTTATCCCAATCTTCCTTCCCTGCTAGCCTAGAGCAAAGACTGGTAGCATTACCTTTTAATAAGCTCATTGTTCTTTCTAGCTTGTAAAATAAATTTCCGCATTTGTTTATGTCTATATTGATCTTTAATGGAACTTGGGGAACTTCTTAGATTACGTAGTTCTTGTGTGATGGATTTTCCTTTGTTTACTTTTAAATAATTTATTAAGATTGATTATGTTTCTCAGTTTGATTAACAATTAATAAATTTTAACAATTTTTAGTGCAAGGGGACAGAATAAAAAATCTAACTGTCCCAGCCAGGACTCGAACCTGGATCTCCTGCTATCCGGGCCGGTGCATTTTCCACTTATGCTACCGGGACAAGTCTGATAAGTTATTAAATTCCCAGCACTAACATTTACATAATTTGTAAAATAGTAGTTCTCTGCTGATAATTGACTTCATCTCGACAAGTATTCCATTGCATGTTCAAAGTTTTCGACTGCAAAATAAATATTAATTCATTTGAGTTTAAGTTAAACATTACTTGTTTATAAATTTACACATTTAAGAACGATTAATACATATTATCATATTCTTCATGCATTTCCTATTGCTTCCTTGATTAGTCAATATTATATTTGGTTGTTTCTAAAAATTTTACAAATTCAAAAATAGTTGAATATATCTGAGATTACATTTCTTCCAGCTGATGTTGGTAAGTATGTAAAACACATTTATTTTAACGTGGCATATAACTTTGTGTATAACTTTACGCCCGTTATCATGGGCGACAATTTTGTTCATCAAATCGAGACTTAGCTAGGTCCTATTTATTACCTGGTCAAAACCACGAACATTGGTACGCATAGTGTTTTGGATCTTCATTCAAACTGCCAAATTCTTTTCATTTTTTTTTCTATGTATTATTTTTATTTTTTTATTAGATTATTTGTTTTTATGTACTCGGTCACCATGTATGAGGTAAAAAGCTCATTTCTAAGCGTAATGCTGAAGAATAGACAAATGTCGCTGGTATTATTCTATGCTTCATAACAGAAAATTCCTCACACAGCTATGTAAACAAAGTTGATTTCCCTCATTTAATATTAAAAATGGATTACTTTCATAATTTCATCTTGGAGACTGAAAAGTATAACAAAGATAAGGTTCAAATGGAGAGTTTTTTTTATTTTACCGTAGAGATTATTAGTAGATGTTTCTTAGTTGTTGTTTTTTTGTTGGGGTTCGATCAAGGTTGATACAAAAAAATACTATTTAAAAAATTTGTATTTTTTAAATTATCTGCCGACGTTTCGGCTTATATTGTTAGCAATCTTCAGGCATGAATATTCATGACTGAACGTGTCATGAACATGTGATGATAACCCTGAAGATGGCTTACACTGTAAGCCGAAACGTCGGCAGATAATTAAAAAATACATATTTTTTAAAATTGTATTTTTGTATCAACCTTGACCGAACCCCAACAAAAAAACATCTGCTGGTAAGGGAAAGGCTCACTGGGACTGGCTCGAGGGCGATCAGAAGGGAACGGTTGGAGCAAGCGCTCAATCCTCTATTTCATTCTTAAATATTTTATTTTCCCAGTATTTGTTTTCTTAAGAATTTTATAGAACTTGAATGTTTAAAAAAGCTAATTTTTATTAATTTTCGGACGTGGTGGTAGCCCAGGTGTTCCGTTCGAGCCTCGGAACCCTAGCGCTGCGGGTTCAAATCCCGCCCTTTAAAAGCTTTTACTAAGGAATAGAGTTTGTCCAGAGTATATTTAGAATACGATGGAAACCTGTCGATAGCCCTCCCTCCAGGACCCTATGTAGAAAAAAGGAAGGTTAAAAAAAAAAAAAAAATACATTTCATTCTTTACACTGATAATAACGAAGTTATTAATGATTATTGAACTTGCTTTTCCTCTATACTTCCCCTCCCTCTCATTCTGCTTCAACCCAAAAATTAGTTCGTTTAGCTATTTCCAAAATGGAACTCCTATACCGAATTCAACTTTCTATTTTTAAAAGATTGTGCCCATCCCTGCTGTCGAATTTACAAGTTTAAATATCTTCCTTAATGTGAATTATATTTAAAAGGGTTAGAGAATATAAGTGTTGTGGAATTATATTTTACATTAATTATGTTGAACGCATTTTCTCTTAACACTAATAATAATGAAGATTTTGCGATTCCAAATTTTAATCGTCCTCTAAACTCCCTCTCTCTCAACTATTTGCAACGAGAAGCTTGAATTTTAGCCGAATTTGGCTTCTTTATTTCTTATGCCTTAAGCATTTCCTATTTCTACATATGCTCTTTGTTAATCAATACTCTATATGTTTTTTGTAAAATTTATATATAATCGAAAAGTGATGTTCGATTGTTGGGATTACATGCTTCCCATCTGATAAGAGCGGTAAAATATACTTGGCCTGAAAATTTGTGGAATACATTTACGTTACTGTGCCTTTAGGAATATGACTAGTCTAGTAAGACGAGCGTTACTCTCCGACCTCGACAGGATTGAGATGGTGGAGAGTGAAGGATGTGTTCACTCCCTCCTAGGTGGCGTGGTTTAATATAGCCTCCTGCTCGGGCCGCCTCCTGCTACCTGTGTGCCTCGCCTAGAGGGATGGCTCCACATGTTCACCCGCCTTGGTGTCCCGTTACCACTCCGGCTATAAACCATTCTTTTTATCATCAGATGCGGGTGGAGACTCCATTGTTTTTTACATCTTAAGATCTTACTTCATCCTGAGAATTTTACCTTTTATAGATAAGACATAATCTGATGAGGATTTTCTCATATTTCACATCACACTATTTCTTATTTATTCCACATCTTGAAGCTGTAAACAAGCCCTATTCGTAGTAGCTTTGTGTACTTCTACTGACTTTCTATTACTACGTTTTCCCTCTAACTTCCTAATGGTTGCTTTTCATGCATCCCAAGAGCCTGTTGAAAATACACGACATTTTCTTTTTTTAATTATTCATAATTCCAGAAGCTAACAAGTACTGTTTTATCGTAGGAAAATTGCTCCATTCAGTTTTGTTTTTTTTAACATTGCTTTTGAACTTTTTTATTTATACAGATCTACATTGAAGAAGCTATAAATAGGTTCCTTTGTATATATATACAACGGAACCTATATATATATATATATTTTTAATT
>KZ806992.1:445873-461262 GCA_000696205.2 Oncopeltus fasciatus
ATTATAATTCTCTATTATACTAATTTCAAATATTACTGTATTCTCATGACATTGTATTTCTACAGCCCTGAAGATGGCTTACAATGTAAGCCGAAACGTTGGCAGATAATCCTTCATTAAAAAAATACATTTTTTTATTTGTGTTTTTTGGATCTACCTCGACCGAACCCCAACTAAAATCATCTTAGAATAATATCTACGGTCAACAAACTCTCTCTTTGAATAAATTAATATTATTATTACTAAATATTAGCGCGACATTAGCTTGATAGAGAAGCTGTCCAGTGTCATTACTCCCATTTCACTATTTACGTATAATATTTACATTTTTTTTCCGTATTAGTTTAATGAAGGGCTTGCAGTGTAGCTCACGCGTCCGTCTCATACTTAGGTGACGTGGTTAGTTATCAGGATAGATAATACTGGGTAGGTTTTGGGCTGAGGGATTGGGATGGATGGAAAGGTCAGAGTGCAATTTATTGAAACGGGTTTTGACGACGTCTCTGTAATAATAATTGCTCTATAAAAACCAAACACAGACCATTTCTCAAGTAAAGCAAACAATAAGTGAGTTGATCCTCATGAATGATGGCTCGATTGATGTTCTGCAAGAAGTCCACGGGGAGTTGAATGGGAACACGAGGCTTGCCCAACTTTCTTTTTCATTTAGGTTAGCTCAAGCCGTCGTCAGACAACTTTTAGTAGATCAGTGTTTTCTCCTCCTCAACTTTCTGCTTGCTAAGTCTCGTAACAAGTACCCACTCACAGTTACAACAGTTATTGGTAATATTAACTAACCTCAAGAATGATTTAAAACAAAAATTAATAATTCTTTGAAAATTAAATGCCTAATGATTCTGAATGGTGAATTTAGGAGGGTCTGTGAACCATCACTGAAATGAAAAATTTCTTCCGAACAATGGAATTCCCTTAGGCCCCTTCCTTGAATTTGTTCCCAGATTTGATAAATGTTTTGTACACGCACACGTTGTTGCCGAACGTGAAATGGAATCAAATGATCTCTTGAGTGTCATCTAACAGTGTCATCTTTTGGTAATTGACTTTTGTTAGGTATTGTTTAGCCCTTGTAAAATGTTTTTTCAAATATTAAATATATATTTATGTNTAAATAAATAATTACCCAACAATTTTGGGATATTTTATTTCTCTGATCCAGGCCGGAACCCTGACTAATTTCTCCAGTATAATACTCAATGGCCAACGAACCTCCAAACATTATAAGCATAATATAATGTTATTATATTAATTATTAACGTAGGGAGTGATTATTATACTTCTAATATATAAGTACTACTGGGAGTACATGACATAGTCAGGCAGCTGATGAGTTAGTTCTGACTGTAGCTAAGAGGACAGTTGGACTCCAGGGCGGACTAATTACGGTCAAATGCCTCCTTGACTCACAGCCCTAAAAAAAACAAAAACACATGATTGCTGAAAGCCCTTATAACTATTTAGTCAAACCTCATCGTCATCCTTTCAAAATATTTTTATTTGTTTAAATGAATTCAATTTACATTTCTTACAACAGATGATTAATCAAGAACAGGTGGGATAGAGAGTGAGTGCAGTGCATACACAAAAAGAAAAAATCACAAGGAGTTAAAATTTTCAGGGATCTCTCGCCCTTCGTCGATGAAGAGTGAAGAGAGACAAACCGGAGAGAGACCCTCTTCACTCCTCACCGACGAAGGAAGAGAGATCCCTGAAAATTTTAACTCCTTGTGATTTTTTCTTTTTGTGTATGCACTGCACTCACTCTCTATCCCACCTGTTCTTGATTAATCATCTGTTGTAAGAAATGTAAATTGAATTCATTTAAACAAATAAAAATATTTTGAAAGGATGACGATGAGGTTTGACTAAATAGTTATAAGGGCTTTCAGCAATCATGTGTTTTTGTTTTTTTTAGGGCTGTGAGTCAAGGAGGCATTTGACCGTAATTAGTCCGCCCTGGAGTCCAACTGTCCTCTTAGCTACAGTCAGAACTAACTCATCAGCTGCCTGACTATGTCATGTACTCCCAGTAGTACTTATATATTAGAAGTATAATAATCACTCCCTACGTTAATAATTAATATAATAACATTATATTATGCTTATAATGTTTGGAGGTTCGTTGGCCATTGAGTATTATACTGGAGAAATTAGTCAGGGTTCCGGCCTGGATCAGAGAAATAAAATATCCCAAAATTGTTGGGTAATTATTTATTTATTACTGACGTTTCGACTTAACCTGTAGGTCATCATCAGAGCGATAGTGATGTCTGGAGAGATCTCCGGGGGAGGTTTATGGTCACATCTCAGAGTGACTACGATTTTTGACAGTGATATTATTTCATTTTTACGAAAAGCGCATATTACGGGACACGTTTGCTGGGGATTTGATCCTTCCCCCTCCTCCCCCCACCACGAGTGTTTTCTTTATTTTGCGTTCATTGCTCGCTTCGGCTTATAAATCGGCATTTTCTCTCATTTATGTCCATTACAAAACAAGGGAATCTTATTTCTAAGCCAGAAAATTCACAAAAACACAAAAGTAATGAGAGATGTATGCCCTCATGTAAGTGGGAGGTTTGGAGACCCACTCATCTAAAGTGGGCATAAAAGATCTGGATGTACGCCTTCTTTTGCGGTCAACCTATTTCAAATATTTGTAAAAGATAAGACTGTCAGTCGATCCCACATGGCTGAAAACCAAGGTCTTTTTGAGGCTCTTAGTGAAGGGGTTTACTCGAACTCTAAGTGTACCTGTTAATAACATTTGTATATTTGCTCTGTGAGTTTCTAGGAGGTTCTAACCACTGCTATCCCCAAATCACACCTGTTTATCACACTTTTAGATTAGTTATGACAGTTACTGGGAGTCATTAAGTGGCAAATTTACTGTTAATCATGCCTTTTGTTTGTTGATCCTCTAAGTGATAATAATTTTCCTGACTCTGGGAGTTCTTAGAATGTTGAGTGATTTCAGATTTAAGAGCTAAAAGCTACGGGGATAATTTGATTGATTGATTGCATTTAATTCATTTATGTATTATTTCCTCCTTCCTTCCGGTAATAATTTTATCTTATCAGTTACGTTTAATTTTCAACAATCTTTCAACTAAGTGCAGTCATTTTAATTGAAATTTATTATAATTTCTTAGGAGTGTGTTATTATTGTATTTTAGGTACTAGAAATATTTTAGAAAATAACATTAACATCAAAGGAGTATTTAAATCTTATAAACAAAATGAAGTAATGAAAAAAAACGGAAAAAAAAACAAAACAAACATTTATGCAAAACTTACAACAAAGTATCCAATTTGACATTACCCCTCTCGTCCTCATGATACCCTTAAGGATGGCTTATAATGTAATCCGAAACATCAGCGAATATTATGAAAGAATTCAGATTTTGAAACAAAAACAAATTTTTTTTAATGTCAACTTTTGGACCGAACCTCCAAATCTCTTAAATCTTTCACCATTCATACAGTTTTGTAGTAATTTTCTATCAACAGCGAGTATATTCACTGTTTCTTTTTATTCAACTCATCGAATTTTATGTTTTGCGATAACATTAAATATACGATTTTTATCTATCAAACATTTCCGTATCAGTATTATCTCTTCCTTAGTACACCCCTAACTGTAAGGAATTCTCTAGTCCTGCGAACATGATGAAATCTCAGCATCATGACAGCTGTTGTTTATTATCCACATTTAAATGCTACTATGCTCAGAGTAATTAGAATTTTCTCCTGTTAAAGGTCTAGACCTGACTGTGCATTATATTATTTTTCAAATTGTGCGTACTTAAACTTTTTCTGGTCTTTCTGGAGAGGAAATGTTTTTTGGGAAAATGAAAGCAGTGCTATAATGCCCATCAAGTCGTTGTACACCAACTTAATTATATTTGTAACAAATCAATTTGGGAGTAAATTAGTTAACCGTCAAGTTTTACGAAGAGAGGATTGTCAGGAATTCGGTATTGGTTTTGAAGAAATAGAAACTAATTTGTAACCAAAAAATTTTTTATTTTATGTAACGTATTGGCATGAATTTCAGACCTTTATTAGGGTTGAATATTAAATTATATTTAATCAGGGCTGAAAATGTTTTTTCTTCCCAATATATTCAGTATCTATTTTATATAGTCGATCGCACACATTTATATTTACATATTCTTTGTTAGATTATGACATGTTTCTATATTATTTTTGTGTGTTTCATTTTCATATTCAGCCGTGATGAAGGTCTGGTATTCAAGCCGAAACGTTGGCTAAAATAAAAACTTTTTTGGTTACAAATTGGTTTTTAATTCTTTAACTACCAAGACCTAAGTCTAAGTCTTAACAGGAATTAACAGTCCTCTTCATAAAACTTGACGGTCAAAAAATTTACGTCCAAATTTCTTAGCATATTTATAATTTTCTAGGATTTTATTTTCTTGGTGATTTATAAGTATAATAAACGTATTAAACGTAATTTTAAAAAAAGTATGATTTTATTGTAATTATTTTTTAAATACTATAAAATATTTTCTTATTTAAACGTTTGTGAACTACATTTGACTTTTGCATTCCTGTATGTGTATTTCTGTTCGTACATGTGTGTGATTAGTGGAGTCAATCTATCGTTGTTTTACGAATATTATGCAATATTGTATTGGGAAAATTCAATAGTTTGAACTATCACATTTGAAGTTGTAGTAAAAAGTTTGGGTATAATGAAAATATTGCGGTTATATTTTTTGTTCTTTCCTAATATCTATGAATTTTGGTTAAACTATAAAACTTTATACATATTAATTTAGTTGTGGTGTATTATCCCACGTGAATTTTAACAATTTTTAGTGCAAGGGAACTGAATAAAAAATCTATCTGTCCCAGCCAGTACTCGAACCTGGATCTCCTGCTTTCCGGTCCAGTTTGCCACTATTTGCACCACCGAGACGAGCTAGGTAACTTATTAAATTCCCAACACACTTATTAAACTCCCAACGCACAAGCTCTCGCTAGTTTGTTGGGAATTTAATAAGTTATCTAGCTCGTCTCTGTGGTGCAAATGGTAGCATACCGGCCCGGGGAGATCCAGGTTCGAGTCCTGGCTGGGACAGATAGATTTTTTATTCTATTCCCTGGCATTAATTGTATACAATTTTGTTCTCGTTCAGATATTTGGTTAGTTTATTGGTGTTAGTGGTAGGGGGATGTTTGTGGGGTTTCCTCACAAGAAATCAGTCTCTTTTGTAGATATGACCCTTGCATGGAATATGGTAAGAATCTCAGCTATCTCTCTATACCCCTGGCTGAAGGGGCGAGGCGGAGCGTATATCCGGACAGGATGTGTATGATCCGTTAGCTGGCTTGTCTCACTCGCACCTACCAACCAACGGTCTTTTTCCCATTTTCAAGCCTCAACTTTTACATAATCTTATATATAAATACATGTTTCCCTTCATTGATTTTCACTGCCGTCTCTGAGTTCATTGCTGGAAAATCTCTGTTCACAACCACCTAGAAAGAAGAAGCTATTGATAATTCACCCTGAACAAAAATTCTGTTTAAAAAAAAATGATTGGTTCATAATATTTAAAAAAGTAAAATAAAAAATATGTACTGCATATCTCAAAGTTATGCATAATCTTATGCTTTTAAATATAGCTCATTGAAATGTTAAAGAAATTCTTAATTGTCTTAAATCATAAGCCCTAGAATTGCAAGTAAATTAATGATTATTTTTTTTATAATGTCTTTTTTTAAAACAATAGATTTCGAATCAATATTCCTGATGTTGCTTGGGAGCGGCATTTATTGGTTGCTTTTAAAGCGTGTGCTTTCAGATTGATTTTCTATTGTATATGTGTATGTGTGTGTGTAGAAACACGCCCATTTTTATATTATATTTGTATTTAAAGTAAATGATTCGTTTTTAAAGGAAAGACATTTAATTACAATAAACAAAAGAGGCTTTTGTAAATAAAAAAAAATTATTTGTGTTAATAGTTATAGAGCACTATGAAATTAATAAATAACACTAGTGATATTCAACCTTGTAATTAACTAATGTTATTCAATAAATACTATAGAAGTAATATGTGATAGAATTTTAAAAATTGCTTACGTGTTTATAGTAAGGAGTGTTTGTTGGTTACCTCCGTCGAATCTTTTATTGATTTAATTTAAAAAAAAAACCAAAACAAAGCAAAAGGAAAACACTTTCATTAAAATGCTTTATTAATAAACTAATTTTATATATTTAGAATAAGCATTTTTCTAAGCATATGCTTCACTTTTGTATAAGTTCCTAAAGAAGCTTCCACTTACGGTTTCAGTTAATGGGAAATTGATTTATTTTAAATTTTCCAGATAATTACATTGTTTATATTGCTACCCTTCCTCCCTAGGTCGTTGCCGCCTTCGGTTTAAATGTGTATGTCTTCCATTTTCTGTAGTATGGCAAACACAGATTTCTGTATATCACTTGTATTGTGATGAGTACTTACAGGAGGATATGAGAGAGTTGGGGTGGAAGCGGGGCGGGAAGTGTGCCTCCTATAGCTAGTCTAATTCTGTTGCCTGTCCCCTCCCCGAGGGTCTGGTCTGGCCCCCTTCACGAGGCAACCGGTTACCAGACCTACCCCCCCCCCCCCCCACACATCCATTCGAGTATTTGAATATTCCGTCGAATCAATGAGGTGGGAGTGCGCTAGTCAGAGTAAACGCTCTTTCTCCTTTTAAACGAACCTTCATCCAACATACTTACTTATCTTATTTGAAAACACTTAATTATAATAAGAAAGACGTTTGGTTTCATAAAATTAGCTGTTAGGGTAAAAATTCAAACCTCAATATTCCAGATTTTATTGATTTGTTTATTTATATATTTTTTTTGTCATTTCTACCCCCTGGAAACTACATTTTTCAATTAACTATTGAAGTGACATTTTATGTGTTATAATATTAGTTTATTACATACAATTATTTGTTAGTAGTAGTTTTTTCACATATTAATAATTTATAAATATATTTTATTATGATGATAAGATAATTACTCATTGTTTTTTAAATATCTCTCTCTCCTTCTCCCCCCCTCTCCATCACTCANTTTGCTATATTTGTCAAATTATTAACCACTTAAATAATGTTAAAATAACCATAACCTTAGGGTTGCGTCCAAAGGTTATATCTTGCTTCTCTCTCTCTCTCTCTCTCTCTTTCTCACTCTCTCTCTCTCTCTCTCTCTCTCCCTCCCTCCCTCCCTCACTCCCTCTCACTCCTTCTCTATCTCTCCCCTCTCTCTGTCTCTCCTCCCTCTATCTCTCTCTCTCACTGTCTCTCTACTAGGAGTATATTGCATGTGAGAGGGGACTCATTGTCCTAAGACAATAAATATCCGAAATATCCATCTTTCTATACATTTCTCTTTCTTTCTCTCTCTCTCCCCCCTTCCCCACCACTCACTCTCTCTCACTTTCTGTGTAATTATTGATAATAAATGTATGTAAATTTATGTATATATTTATACATGTATCTGTGCGTTTATTTATGTATAGGTGTATGTGTGTGTACGCGCGCATGGGAATGGATACATATAATTAATTTACTTTTTAAACAATTAATGAGAGGGAACAGAAAATAAAAAACTATCTGTCCTCGCCAGGAATCGAACCTGGACCTCCTGCTATCCGGGCTGGAATGCAAATTAATGCAATTAATTTACTTTCTGAAATAAATGAATATATTGAAATTAAGAAGTAATTGTTGCTATAACATTTCCATAATTTAAGGATATTTAAGTTTCATTATATTTTTATATAACGAATAAGATTCGTGCTCAATTGAGTCCACCTTCATCATGACTGATCTGTTTTTATAAGTTTTTATTTGACCGTCGTGGAAGGAACTGGAAACTTTCCCATTGACAAAGCCTCACTATAGTTACAAACAACTGGCATGAATTGACCACACACAACTTTACCACTAGTTTTTTACCTACAGACTCTCTCACTATGGTGCAATTCTGGTTACCTTCTCTTCCAAAACAAATTCTACCAGCAGATATCTGGATTATTGGCCATGGGTAACTGTCTCGCCCCAGACATAGCTAATATCACCATGAATGACCTACTTGACACAGTCCTCCCTTCTTTCCTGAACATCTTTTTTATAATAATATACGTAGACGACCTCTTATTAATACTCAACCCAGACAAAGTACCAGAAATCCTCAATTCCTTTAACTCTTACCATCCCTGCATAAAATTTACGATAGAACTGGAAGTTAACAATCGACACCCATTTCTTGACTTACTCCTAATCAGAAACCATCAACACGACATTAAAAATAATAAAACCACTACAGCCGTTTCAAAACACTCTACTACTGACTAACACACTTTCGACTTTGATAAATTCACACTTCTTGCGACTAAACCCAACCTTGAGAAACGACTTTTAGCCGAGTCTGTTAAAAAAATTTTAAACAATTAATGAGAGGGAATAGAATAAAAAATCTATGTGTCCCAACCAGGTTCGAGTCCTGGCTGGGACAGATAGATTTTTTATTCTATTCCCCCTCATTAATTGTTTTAAATTTACGTGGGATAATAAACCACAACTAAATTAATATTTNTTTTGGAAATCATAAACAAACTTTTAGTTTCTTTTTTTAAAAGTTATTATGACCTTATGCAAATGCCATTGTACAACCACTTATTAATTTGTGTTGCACTTTATGAAAAAATATTGATGAGTATAGATTACCAAATAGTTTTATATATATTTTTCCCACTAATATCACATTACTTTAAGTTATGGTAATTTTATGTAATAATAATAACTCACTCTCAAGTTCTGCCATTCTTCATCTTATTAGCTCTAAATAAGAGTTAATCTCCGTATAGGCGGGGTTATGCTCATCAGTGGAGCCCAGGATTGTACTGAATTTAGCACCATAGAAAAATAACAAAAGGGTTTTTCTTAAGGCAGTGTTCCGCCTGCGGTGATCTTAGCGAGGCGATATTCTATAAGCAACCAATTATAATGACTATAGAAACGTACAAAACTATCTCATTCCCTTGTTTTCATAATATTCACTATCTTTGCATGCAGCATTTGCCACATCAGCATAACATAAACACTTGTATACAATAGAGACTCAGAATTCCAAGGAAGAAGATAGCCCTGCCGGCTGCATAGCCCAAACATTTGTCATATATAATTAAACATTGTAGTATCAATTAAAATAGTTAAAAGTGTATATGTAATATGATATTCATGATTGGAATAATAATAATGTAAAGGTTATCTTATCAACAAAATTGTATTAAAAGATCTTTTTTGGTTATGTATGGTTCAGGTTAAGATGAAAGAGTTACTTTTAATAACACTATTAATTGTGGAATACATAAATTCTATACAAGGTTCACAGACTCGTAGTTAGCACCCTAAATATTAAAAAGTGAGAGAAAAACCACGAATGATCTATACTTTTGTCTTCTATTTTGCCCAACTTAGCCCAAAAATATCATATATTTGACATTGAAATATTTTAGTGGATTAACGCTTCTGCTTGGACACCCCAGTTAAACCATAAAAGGTTTTAAGAGGTTTATCGTCTATACAGGTTGTCAATATGTTTCCTGATATGATCCTGGCTAGGATACAGAGAAGTGAAAGACCATCCCCTCTGTGGGGTGTTCATGGTTCAGTGGGCAGATTTAGGTGCCTCGAAGCATCCTCTCACCAACCATTTCACTCTTTACCGACCCGAAATACACATTACCCTGTGTTGAAACCCTTTTAGGTATGTTTTCAGACATTCATACCAAAGTTATATAGTTGGTAGTAGTAGTAGTAGATCATTGAAGGGCAATCAACTTCTAGGTTATTACGCCCTATAAATACCCTTTAATATGTTTACTCTATCCAGCACATCATAGAGGTTTGTCCAGTATATCAGAATTACTTCACTAGGGAAGGCATTGGAAGAAATATGGCGGAGTGCCTTGGGAACAACCCCTCTACAGTGGATGGGCTGTTAAACTTTCTTAAAAAAGCAGGTATAGCCTGGAAAATCTAAATTATGAATGAGATATTATTTATTATTTTAGTTAATAATAATTTATTTATTATAATTTATTATTTTTTTTGGGCACATTAATCANAAATCCATTAATTTAGGTTGTTATAGTGGTCGAAATAATCCTGATTCCTGTCTTTTATTAACTAATTTATAGTAAACATATTAAAGGGTATTTATAGGGCGTAATAACCTAGAAGTTGATTGCCCTTCAATGATCTACTACTACTACTACTACTTTAATATAATGCATTAAAGGGTATTTATAGGGCGTAATAACCTAGAAGTTGATTGCCCTTCAATGATCTACTACTACTACTACTATAGTGGCATTTAGGCATCATAATAATGATTTCTAACGAACTTGTAACAGGTTAAGTCAACTGGTGACGTGTTAAGCGTTCTAAGATCTCGTCATTCACGCTACAATAAATTTTATTAGAGCCCATGTCTCACAAAAATATAATAGTGTCTGATACACGTTCTCTTCGTGAAAGTTCATTTTTGGCTAGCCAATCATTAAAATGAATAAGAGTATTGTGGGGGCATTTGCTAATACAAGTATAAATGAATCAAAAGAAAAGTGGATTGTAATGAAAATTGAAACAAGTAAGTGGCGGAACAAGTCGGAACGGGAATTTGAAAATCCACTTTCCACAATTTTCGGTGTTCCTCGGATCGTCGGTCTTTTCTTTGTTTTCAAAAAACAGCATTCAGAGCTCTTTTCACTGTTAATTTCACGGAAGGGAACTGATCTATTCTGGTTAGAGATTTCAGCTTTGCCGCAATGTATAAATCTGCAAATCCTGTAATTTCTTGAACCTGCAAATAATTAATTTCGTAAAGCGAAATTTGACAACTGATGTCAGGAAAATTTCGATAGTTTAAACCATTATAGGAAACACAACTTGAAATAATAAAGTAACAAGTTACATAGCGTTAGGAGACAATTGCAAGAGATACTTTCAGTAAGAAGGCATTAGCTACAATGTGAGTGGGCAAAGGATCACTTCATTGTAAGGGGAATAACATGAATTGGGGTTGAAAAGGGCCCACAATGAGATAAGGAAGTGCATTACCGCGCGCTCTAGCGGAATCACTACAAACTCACTTGTACACGCTGACAGTCATAAATACTTTCAAGATGCATGCAGTATGAATGAAAAAAGCAAGCGTCTTGACATTCTTGTATATAGCAAGCAACTTACCATTCCGTATATTGCGTATATACTATATGCTGTAAAAAAAAACAACAAAAAAAACCATGGGAGATCCAGGTTCGAGTCTTGGCTAGGCCAGATTCTTTTATTCTATTCCCTCCCATCAATGTTTAAAATTTACGTGGGATAATAAACCACAACTTTTATTTTATTGATAAATGAAAATTAAAAAAGTAAATAACGAGAGTCGATAAATAGCTCCTTCGAGCATAAGACGATGTATTCGTCTTTCCCGTGGGTTAGGCTCTTGCTAGTGTAGAGGGAATTGAAATGGGAATTTAATAAGTTATCTAGCTCCTCCCGGTGGTGTAATGGAATCATACCGGCCCGGAAAGCAGGAGATCCAGGTTCGAGTCCTGTTTGGGACAGATAGATTTCTTTATTCTATTCCCTTCATTAATTGTTTAAACAACCATATTGTTCCTCTGGCCTTATAGTAAGAAAGTAATAGATTGTTTATGGTTTTTAAGTCGTTTCCATTTTTTAAATGTATTTGTGATTCCAGTTTATTTCTCATTTGAAGTTAATTAAATAATGTACCAAAAACCTAGAATTGAGAAGTCTTCCAAATTTAGTAATTCTTATTTCTTTACCTACTATTATAATAGTAATAATACCTACTATTATAAGGTACATGAGGGATGTGGTTATTTAATTCTCGTTACTCTTGTAACTTGATCAATTTTTATTTCGACATAAATGCTTTCCTAAAGCGGTACTCGAACTCGCAATACCAGGTTTGAAAGTCTCAAAGAAATCTAGTAGTTAGACCGAAGAAAAATAATTGAAAAAAGTTTTTAGAAAAACGGAAATAATGATTTTTAATTTAGGATAATACAGTACCTTTGAAAAGTATACATTTAAATTATAGTGAGCTTATTCTGACTACACCTTCATAACAATAAACAATAAAATATATTAAAAAATATACATTTACTTAAATTGTTTTATGAATGTACCGTAAAAAATTAAAATGGATGTACGGAAATAAATGAAACCGATAGAAAAAAGTTAATGTAGTAATTCCTCAATGCTAACAGCATATTGAATTTAAAATAAGTAACTAAAAGAAGGGGAAGCAATTTTAGCAATAATAAAAAAAAAAGATACCTCTTTATAAATAGATGAATTGTGGTAAATATAAAGTAAAATGTATTTTATGATTTGTGTTAAAAGGTTTACTGACTTGAATGTTGTTAAAAGGTTTTATTAAAGAGAACACCCTTATTCATTCGCTAAGAAACTAAATGTAATCTTTTAAGTTGGAGATTGACCCCCTCCGACATTGGCTGGACGTCCTAGGGCAATGCCCATGTAACCTGTTGCAACAGCAGCCACCGCCCATTCACATCCCCCTCTCTCCTTAATCCCACGTCATCCCCGCTACTCTTTCACTAGACTTCCACGACCCATTCATCTCAGGACTCTTCTGTTCACCGCCAGGAGAGTGGGACACACCTACTCCCAGTCTGGACAGGCTCCGCGCCTTTTCTCTAAGATCAATAGCTCATAAATTCATGTAGGACTTATTGAGCCTTTGAACGAACATATTTAAAGGAATTTATTTTTATTTACATGTTACTGAGTAAACAGCGACACCTTGATATTTCGAATATGATATTAAGTTTTTAGCGTTTTTTTCTTTCTATCTAGGGATTCTTTAATAAACAACCGGTATTTGCTTAACTATATGATCAAATATAATTGGCAGCAATTTTATGGTATCACATTCGCGAAATGTGTTATTTTTAGCTAAAATTCACCTACTTTCTCGACTCTTTATTAATTTTCTAACTTTTAAGTTCGATAAGTTTTCAAATGTCTAAGAATTAAAAAAAGAAGTATATTTAAGCGCTCTTTCAACCACTTGAGGTCCTACAGGGTAGGTGAACACTCACTCTTGGCTTTCGGAAAGCTTTCATTCTTCGATTAAAGGCAGGACATAAACCCGGTTAGGCCGTCGCAAAAGAAAACTAACTAAAAATTAATGAGTAATTCACATGGATTAGGAGAAACCACGATGCCTCTATAACCTATGTGAGGTGAGATCCTATGCATGTTCATGTTTTGGTTTTTTTTCATGTACAAAAATCCTGGGGGAGTGGGGCACCCTAATGTTTTGTTTGGGAGTCACTATATAGATAATAATTTCTCCAAAATATTCTGTTATTCAAGTGGAGATTCGAAAAATGTATGAAAATTTATTTTCAGCACTAACGCACGTACACAATTGAATACTTCAAATTTATTAGGGAAAACATTTCGGAGTATAATAGATTTTAATTTGCAGAGTATGGCAGTATGTAAGTTAAAAAGGAGAGTTTTTTTGAACGTAGATATTATTCTGAGATGATTTTAGTTGGGGTTCGGTCAAGGTAGATCCAAAAAACACAAATTTAAAAAATGTATTTTTTAGTAAAGGATTATCTGCCAAGGTTTCGGCTTACATTGTAAGCCATCTTCAGGGCTATCATGAAGATGAGAGAGGACGTGAATGGAATTCCTCTACGTCCTCTCTCATCATGGATCTACCTTGACCGAACCCCAACTAAAATCATCTCAGGGCAGTATGTAAGTTTTTCCATTTCCATTAATCATGTTATGTCTCTTAAACGTGAAGACACATTCATGCATCTTTATTTCTGCGATTGCGGTGAGGCATACTTGAATTGATTCCATTACTGAGAATCAAGCTTTTTATTTCCATAGGATAGGGTAATCTGAATTCTTAAAACTTATTTTATAAATGCATTTTTTTATTGTATATTATTTTATAATATATTTGCTATATTTGTCAAATTATTAACCACTTAAATAATGTTAAAATAACCATAACCTTAGGGTTGCGTCCAAAGGTTATATCTTGCTTCTTCCTCAGTCGTGATCTGTGTGTGTTTGTAGATGTGTTTTGTGTGCGTCCTTGCGCGCATGCATATGTGAGTATACACTCGCGCAAGCACAACGCGAGGTGAATTTAAATTTAATTAAAGCAGTATTTTTTTCCCCTTTAACTTCAGCTAAATTTCATTTAAGGTTTATATTTCATTTTTAAAATTAAATTATTATTCAACAGAACTTGTTGGGTTTAGCTTAGAGGAGCCAACTTGATTTTTATTTTTCAAAATTTATTCAACGCTTCAATATTATGGGCGATTGCTTTCGAAATGAATAATATCTGCTGATTTCTGTGCAGAATTATTATCTCTCTTTATCGTGCTTAAAAACCAGTTTGACCAGCAGCATTCCCACGGTCGGATTATGACCTGGTCTCTCTGGTTGGTAACTATATCTTACGAAACCAGCTGCTAATTATATTGACAAAGCACTCATTTCAAACCTTACAAGAAAAAAAAAAACTGTTTTTGATATTTATAGATTATGTTACTATTTAATAGTTATAGTCATATCTTAATTTTATATACTAGCCTTTTAGTATATATTTATTAGTTTTACATACTCTAGATTAGCCGTTTATGGGATGATCAGCTGAAAAATAACGAGATGATGACACCAACTGGATATGGTTTAATTAAAAAAAAAAAAAAAAAACACATATACATATATATATAAGATTTATCTAGTAATTTAAGGAGGGTAAATAAGCGGTCTTTTTTCATTTAGTTTATAAGAATTAAACAATTCTTTAAATAATATATCTGAATGGTACATGTGCTTGAGGAATTAAAAATATCTTCAAGGCCAATAAGCTTAATAGTTTTTGTATGCTAATGTGATTTTAGATTTTTCATTAAATTATTGGTGATTTATTTCGTACATAAGAGCATAAATATTTTATTTTATGGGGAATTCTTACTTGCATCATGACGTCTCTAAATATTAAATTCGCTGGTGGATCATATATTGCAAATATAGCTCTATTTTGTGAACATGAGTTTATTTCCATTTTCGTAAACCGAAGAGATTAATGTATTATGTTATATTGAGTTGAATTTTTTTTTTCTTTGATTTTTATCTTTTCAGTTATCAACCGAATCTTACTTTTTGTACAGATTTTTTTTTTTTTTTTAAACGAATCTCTCATATAATGAAGTAATTATATTCTTTTCCAACATACT
>KZ806992.1:493830-509942 GCA_000696205.2 Oncopeltus fasciatus
CATGTATTCGGCCACGAAGATGGACAATGTCCGAAAGCGCTCGCCAACAGAAGATGGTTTGCAGAAACCAATGAAGACGGATAATAGAAGGTATGATAGTTCTATATTCATTGGTAGTTATAATAACCCTTTAGAGTATGTATTTCGCTTTATTCAAGATGCAATATATAAGCGTATTCAAAAAAAAAAAAAAAAAAAAAAAAAAAAAAAAAAATAGTAATTTACCTTGTATTATGCGTGGTTAATAACTTGGGTTGGTTAGATATTACCCCTGCAGTTCGTCTGCGTTGGACGATCTTCAAGTGTTCGGGATCTAAACTGGAGATGGATTGTGGTCTATAGTATGAGAGAGGGCTATAGTATGACATTTGTTGACCTCCATGGACTCACTTCCTTCGATTGTTTATGAAGTTTTTACCTCAGCAAGAAGCATGATGTGGATATAATTAACTAACTTATTTCGTTTTAAAGGTTCTTTATTCATCTGCTTTTGTTTTAAATTAGTTATAGAATATTTTCTTCTATTCGTAATGATTTTTACTTCACTTTTTGTAACGCTTTAAACACTTAGTTTAATTCGAAAAATAAGAGAAACAACAGACAACAGGAGAATGTTAACAAGTAACCCCCTCCCCCTTACTTTTATTCTGTTTAATCCTATTTGAAACATTCTGGGCCTCTTTATCCTTTAGTAAAATTATATTGTCCTTATAGACTAACCAAAATTGTGCTTAGAAAGCAGTTATTTTTCAAGGGCTATTCAAAATCAGAAGAAACAATGCACAATTGCCAAGAGGCTTCTTTCTTCTCCGTGAAAAAAATTTTTTCTCAAAAAGACTTGTCGCTTAAGTAAATTTTTGTAAAAGATCACGTATCTTTTATTTATGTTGCATGATGTTGAGTACGTACAATTGGAATTTGGAATACGTGCAATTTTGGAATCTTGTGAGACATTTTCTTTATTCTTCGGATTTAAAATATAGGAACCATCCTAATCAGAAATATATTCTTCTTAAGAATATTTTTGTACACATAATACAAAACTTATCATACTAGCTTGTTTAAACGTGTTCTCGTACTGAAAGCTCTTCTGTATCAGAAGATTGAGGTCTGATAAAATATATTTTATTTATCACTTAATTGTCAAACCATCCCATCCATGTGAATCCTCCAAATTTTCTCTCAGCTTACTTCTTATATATATGTACGTGGATACAATTCTCTCTTGTGAATGCAATTTTTGAAGTTTTAAAACTTTTTATTTAAAAAAATTTGATAATATGTGTAGTCCATAAAGTATGTAAATTGTAGGTTATTTAATTAGTATAGTAAGAAACCTGTAGGAAAACCCTACACTCTCGTACTATTTCCCCCTGTTAATTTATAATATTTTGTTCTTACCTTTTCATTTCTCTTCTCTAGCCTCCTCTGTTTGTAATTTGAAGTCATATTGTATGCATGAAATTGATGTGTGTGTGTTTATGAGAACTATACTAATATTCAATGATTTCTTGCTTTAGTAGCAGGGGGGTGCTTAAAAGGGGGGATGCTATTCGGCATAAAATAACCTCTATATGATTGCTCTATATGATTTCTGTACGATTACCTCTATTGTCTACTGAGTGTATCTCTCAGATTGTTAGTTTCAGTGCAATAACTTATATAATAATACGCCAGGGGGCTCCAGGAATCGTGTGAAAATCCCAATCACTTTCTGGTGCAGACTTTTCTCCTCCTCCTCTTCTTCTCACAATCTCTTGGTGGACTAAGGGTCAGGGCTACTCCTGTAATTTTCACAAAGAGCATCTCTACCCTTATACAAAATGAAGATTATTTCATCTCGTATAAATACTCAGATTACATTTAAACTGGTAGTATTAATTTCAACTTAATGTTTAATAATCATCATACTGTACTATTTTCTTGTAAATAGCTGGATATGATTAAAGCTTGGTTATTTATTAACATAATTATAAGTTATTAGTAATATAAACGTGTTAACATGCATTATCAAAAATAAAACATGATATTTTCACCATATATATATATATGTANTATATATATAAATGAAACACTCCCGGCTGCGATGTACATAATTAATAAGAACAGGTGGGAGAAAGAGTGTAGTAAACACACAAAAAAGAAAAAAATACAATGAGTAAAAATCCTCTCTCAGTAGACTCCTTTGATGAAGAGCGAGAGATACACCGAAAATTTTACTCCTTGTGACTTTCTTTTTGTGTGTGCACTGCACTCTCTATCCCACCTGTTCTTGATTACTATATGTATGGGATTATATATAACTGTGACAAACGGAGTAATATCCATATCAGTAATGCACTCTAATACCCATTTTAGATGTTTTCACCTAGAATTCATGTATTTATATATATCATGATTTTTTCCACAAAGCATATAAACACATTTTTAAATTACTATTAACTTACTAGTTCTCTTATTCAAAAACAAATCTCCAATCATATCCAAGATAGTTAACAAATATAGTTAACTTTAAATATCCATACTATTACTGCAGCATTTATATTTTAATCATTTAAGAGAGTTAAATGATGTTTTGATTATGCATGGCGACATCATTTATTTTAACGAGTACGTGTAATATATTTTATTTTAGCTTTGCTTCGGGATTGTGCAGTCACGTCAGGAAGTTCTAATAATTTTTTCTACAAGAGTTTATATTTCAGGCATTGAGTTAGGACAATTCTGAGTTAGGCCTCAGAACATTATAATGACGTAATGTATGGTAGACTATTTTATTCGAACTTTGTGTTGGTAAATGTGTGATTTACGTCAATATGCAGTTATAACTCCATATACATAGATTTTATTAAGGCTTTGCCTTGGAACTGCGGAAACTGATGTCGGGACATTCTAATGATTTTATGTATAAAAAAATTTTAGACTTTGAGTTGAGACAATCCTGACATATGTCAGAACGTTATAATGACTCCCGGTACAAGATTTTATGAAAGGTTTGTCTTGGGATTGTGCAATCTGACGTCAGGACTTTCAATTGAATACATGAGGCCTAGGGTCTTTCACCATTAATTCTATTAATGCTATAAAATACCCAAAAATTGCATTCAAATTCAAAAAGTTCATTTTGTTTATATATCAGTGAGCTGTAAATAATGACCCACCCTGTTGTACCATGCAATTTATCTCTGATGGTTGGTAATTCTCTAGCAATTGCATTGTTGATGTTCCACTGATCGAGCTTTAAAAGAACAAGAGTTACAAACTAATGAAAAACCTTGGCTCCCATAAGATTCATTGTTTCAAGACCCCTACATTTATGTCATGCAAAGGCATGATATGGCTGTTAGGAAATAAGAAAAAATGG
This sequence comes from Oncopeltus fasciatus, assembly GCA_000696205.2. NCBI lineage: Eukaryota > Metazoa > Arthropoda > Insecta > Hemiptera > Lygaeidae > Oncopeltus > Oncopeltus fasciatus. The sequence continues at coordinate 497,195 of KZ806992.1, forward strand.
AGTTAAATGTTTCATCATATGTTGTGAAGCGAAGGCAAAGACTGTGACCACTCGTAACCTAGGAGAACGCCACGGTCTGCCGACCGTCTTGCCGAAAGGGAGTCTCTCTTCGTGCTCTTCTATTCAACTCCCCACTAAAATTAAAAACAATCTAACATTCACTGCAGATTCTCTTAACAATCTATGAGTAAACACAGGAAATTGTTAGAAGTTAGACGAAGGGAAATTATTGAATACTCCAATTCGTGTTCGCGATAGATTTTCTATTGGCTATCTTGCCGTGAGGTAGTTTTTCTTCTGGTTCTTCTTTTTAACTTACTACTCATATTATGTACAGTCTACATATTTTGATAACAATATACTTTCTGATACTAATGGTTGGAGGTTCGTTGGCCGTCAAGTATTATGCTGGAGAACTTAGTCAGGGTTTCCGCCAGGATCAGAAAAATAAAATACTCCAAAATTGATGGGTAGTTATTTTATTATTGCCGACAGTTCGACTTAACATGTTATGCGATAGTGAAGACTTACAAGTTAAGTCGAAACGCCGGAAATAAAGAAATAAAATAAATACCCAATAGGTTTGGAATATTTTATTTTTTTTATCCTGGCCGAAACCCTGACTAATATCTCCAGGATTTCTTATATATTGATTTTACAACTTTGTAACATTTATGTGTATGATTAGATTATAACCACTGTTTCTGTATACATTATATTATCATATTCTTTGATATATTGACAGCAGAATGAATTTACCCATAACACCCACATCAATAAATACCTACTATGAATTTACGAATAGCTTTATTAATGAATGTTAAATAAAAATTGCAAGAATTGACCATGCGCTAAACGGAAGATGGTAAAATGTATAATATAAATTTGATCTTATAAAAAAAAAAAGGGAAAAAATTATCTAAATGATAGCATATCTGATATTGTAAATGTATTCTCCATAATCGTTGTTGTTGTTTATCATACATTAAAATTGTTTTGTTTTTTCAACAACTTATGTTCATAGGGGAAGATGATTTACAGTTAATCACCCTATTCTAATCACACATGGCTCTTGGGAAACGAATATTAAACAATAAAACCATGCCCAGGGCGGGACTCGAAACCTCAGTTTCAGAGGATTGAAAGACTCAAATTGTTCTCCTTCTCAAACCCGCTACTCCATTGTTCATTTAAGGATTTTTTTTTTCTGTCACATGCAAGAAGACAATTCTAATCAATAACAATTTATTTTTTAGCAAGCAGTAATATACGTATGTATTCCTTTAACTTTAGTGAGGTTAATGATTAGAATGAAATTAAAATTTAAATGAATATGTTACTTTGTCTATTTGGAAATTTAGATGTTATAGTTCAACAAATTAGTTTTACTGTCTTTTGAAAATTCACTATTTTTGAAATGTCATATCAAATGTCAATGTGTATGCATAAATAAAAATTCTTTCATGTGCATTTCAATATTAATTGATATTTCTTAAATACTGAATGTAATTATACATTTCGAGGTGTCTGGCTTTTAAATTTAATTTTTCTACGCCCCGCATCTCGAAATTTGTTCCTATCATGGTCGCGAATAAAAATCTCAGTCCTCAAACCTAAGTGATATCTACCTTTGAGGAAATTCGCCAATAGTGTATTTATTTATACATTGTCTAGGGGTGAAATGTCATCATCCTTTAGCCTCATTACTTTCATTAACATTGTTCTACTTGGTTGACGCAAAAGCATGTTGATCTGATAAATTGTAGAGGAAGTGATCTGGCAACCCGACCTCTTTTGAAACATTTTCCATATTCATCTGTATTTCGCATGTATCTATTTGTGTTATTTCATCATTTAATTATTCCTTCCTGTTTATATGAATATTAATTGCTGTATTTGTCATAGGAGAACATTATGCAATATTTAAGTTTACTTATATCTTAGTATCTCACTGCGATTAAATTTAATAAAATATAAATTCCCTTTGATGATGTGCATTATTTGTATTTAATCTAATTTATATTTTTGATGTGGATATAGGCCCACTCTCTCGTCTTCAGTTACAAATCTGAAGCCGTGTCGGGAAGTTGTTCAATCACTTGAACTTGGAAAACGTCATTAAAACACATTAAATGACTCTGAGCATACCTTGCTATTGGTTAGGGAACGTCTGTGGTTATTAAGTCTGAGATTTAGGGACCTAGTAAATTTTCCCAAGTAAAAAGCAGGATAAAAATTGCATTGAAACAAGTATACTCAATTTTTGGATGTGCATGTTGATGTGGATTGGATCTTATATGTTAAGTGGGTGTTGATACTAGAGAACGTGTTGCCAGTTTTATAATTGGAGAGGATAAGCATCTGCTTTTGACAGTTTTGGAATACAGTTTTTCCTTGTTTAGTATATCTTGGAAGGTNAGTTGTTTAGTAAAAATCCGTGGGGGATCTTGTCCATTCCCTTTTAATTAGCTTTTGTCGGTTGCTAATTATTCTGGGCCGGATACATCCATTGTATCCTAATTTTTATTAACTTTTCGATCAACTAGAGACCACATTATTCGTATTGCGTTCTTGCTTATTTTAAAACTGCAATAAATAATTTGTTTTACATAAGCATTATTTCATCTCACTTGTTCTTGTTTAAGTACTGAATTATTTAACATGTTTAAGTACTTCTTATTTAAATTGTTTCCATTTGATTTTTTCTCCTCTTCTTTGGAAGAATTTTCAAATATTCTATTGCTTTCTTTGAATGAGAAATCCCAATTAATTACAGTGATCTGCTTTTCTCAGCTCTTTTTTTTTTTTTATCAAGGCGAAATTATAAGTCACAGATTTGTGTGATAGACGTCGTTGTAATTGAATGAAATGTATCTACTGGCATGACACATAGCCATTTCTCCCAATTTTTTAAATTTCAGTAACAATGACTGCTAAATTCTATATTAGAGTAGTCAATTAATAAAAGACTTAAGAAATATATCAAGGGTTATAATAAATAAATCTTCTCTGCTTTATCTTAAATTAACATTTTTCTAATTTATCAGAAATGACTTTTCATAGGCTTTACGATAAGGTAGAGCATCTGCTCTATTGCAAATGTACTATTGATTCAATATTTCTTTAATTTGTATGTGTGTGGACAGATTTAATTTTATTTCTCAAACATATATTAATTAATATTATTTATCAATACATCAAACTGAGCATAGAGCATATCTGATTTAACGTGCGGATATTGAGTTTCTTAGTACTAATAAGAGGTCTCCAGAAAGCAATCTCTATGCCCTCCTAATTTAAATGAGGATTAAATGTGAAGAAGGTTAAAGGAGGGTGTTTCTTGAAGTAGAGCGTTCGGAACGAGAAGCACACACTTAATGAAGAGAGGTTAATGGATGTTGACTATCGGCAAATGCCAGAGATTCGAGTTAGGTGCGTGTGTCGTTGTCAAGGAAGGATGTGCCGAGAGGAGCAGCCCCGGGCGGCAATCTGCTGCTTGCCCTAATTGGATGCCAACTTCAAAAGGCTCGTTCTCACCTTTCTCTGGGGGATTCATTGATCTCCGAAGAGTCGTGCGGTTGTCTCCTGAACTGAGGAGTTGTGGATCTGGGACTACTTCCTAGGTCTGCTTCTTATTCTTAAAATGAACACATTGGATGCCAACTTTAAAAGGCTCGTTCTCACCTTTCTCTTGAGGTTTCATTGATCTCTGAAGAGTCATGCGGTTGTCTCCTGAACTGAGGAGTTGTGGATCTGGGACTACCACTTCCTAGGTCTGCTTCTTATTCTTAAAATGAACACATAGGATGCCAACTTTAAAAGGCTCGTTCTCACCTTTCTCTGGGGGATTCATTGATCTCCGAAGAGTCGTGCGGTTGTCTCCTGAACTGAGGAGTTGTGGATCTGGGACTACTTCCTAGGTCTGCTCCTCAAATACATTTTCTACAGTTCAAAGGTTTTCTCACTTACTTGAACGTAATTTACGTAGACCAAATCGGATGCGCATATCCAGCAGTTGATAATTTTTTCCAATTGATTTGAATTGGAAGTGGTTCGCATATCATTAAGATTGGTCCTTACTTTGTATTAATTATAGATTAATTAATCGTGTCCTTATTTTGCGTTCCATATATATTTACCTGTGATTAACTTTAATAAAAATAACTTTATTAAATAAATCACAGATAAATAGAGAGAATTGATACGTCACACTCACACATCACCCACTCATTATTTATGCCTGTTAATTATTATTACGTGGTGCGCATTTAAGGACACTTTCAAATTTGTTTCTTATGGTATATACTTGTTTAGTATTATTACCTATTTTAATTTAAAAAATAAATAAATAAAAAACCACAAATTTACTCCACAACAAAACAACTTAACATAGGATCACGTACTGTTAGGTCTGTTACTTCAATCCCTTAAGACCGGAACGCTCCCCTCCTCTGTCGTCTGCTCTACCTCGCAGTCTTCTTAAATGCTAATGATATTACAGCATATAAAGTAAACTAGCTTAAATTACAAGATTTTTTCTTTAAATATCTTTACATTTTCGTAAGTAGACATGTTTTAAGGAATAATTTCACTTTGAAATAAAGAACTTTCTTTGGAGAACGCAATCGAAAGATGGTCAGTCGTGGGATTCTTTCATAGTTTGTTGTGATAGTAAGGAAGAAAGGTTGGCCACGAACAATGAGGCCTGCGGGAAATCCTGTCTTTTGTACCAGCTGGGGGAGGGGAGGGGGGGATTGAAGGCAATAGTCAGTGGTTGGCATGTATACTAATATGTCGTCGCATATAGGCAAATATGGCCTAATAATAGATCCAAGAAACAAGCAGGCTTTCATTGGCTTCTTTCTATAGGTGTTATTATTGTTATGCGACGGCTGTAAACTGATATTTCTTTGATCTTTTAAGGGGTAAGCAATTGTTTGCCATTGAAGTAGCTTCTGAATGTTTGTAAACAGTCATTAGATTTAGACAATTTTAAAATAAGTATCTTATAATTTATTTTTCTATCTTTGTTTATGCTTTACCTCGCGTGTCCAGACCTTTGAATTTGTTCGTTTGATAACTAATTTATTCTAATATTGTTTGATGTTGAGATTATTTGACTATTATTCAAGAACCCTTGCTTTATTCTTCGACCTTATTAAAGTCCGGCTTCAGGAGCTTGTATAGGAGAGTGCAATATGATTGGAGGAAATTCTCATTCCATATTCCAATTCTCAATATTATTTATTAAAAAAAAAAAAAAAAAAAAAACACTTTTTTTTAGGGGGGAGGGGGAGGGGTTCTGAGGTCATTTTTACCTGTGCTACTTTTTCATGGGATTAATGCAATTGATCAGATTTTATGAATAATCTACCCCTCGTAAATTTCTTGAGAAGAAAAGCATTCTGACTGTAAATTGGGAGATGGTGGTCCCGTACTGTGCTAATTACCTTGAATGTACGTTCTTTCCCATGGCACATAGTCAAGTGTTGTGTCGAGCGGAAATGGCCAAGGTTCGGCCCACTTCCGCTCCAGCGGCGTCGAGGCACCTGTGCTCTCCCTGCCGTGGGAATAACACAGGGAACTTGTTACATTTCACTTGGAATTCCTCTTTCTCCCGCCTCTCTGGCGAACAACCGACACGCGCCCACTCACCCCTCCCCACCCCTTTATTTATCTGGACTTTTTTTCTCTTTCGTCAAATGGCTCTTGCCTATCTCAACACCTGTGTGCTTCGGAAATTATTCTTTATCGATAACGTTGCATCCTATTCGTATTAATTATTTACATAATTACGAGGATGGAGCCTCTCCCGTCATATGACGAACCTAAATAAGACATTCGGTAACGCTGCTAACAGGACGTATTGCTTTAGTTAATTATAGCGAGTAAAAACATTGCTATTCTGCAACACTTCTTATAAGATAAGACTAGATCTCTGGAGATCCATAGATGGCCGTTATTTAAAATTTTGAATAAATATAGCATTTCTTTAAGTTTTTAGCTTTATTACGATGGGTGCCTAGGCTCATACTGCCATAAAGGTAGTATATAATCTGGCTGAAATATATTGATTGAAATATATATGTTTAGAGAAAGGAAAAAAAAAAAAAACATATAAAACTACGTCTTGCCTCTTCTTTACTTTGGCTAGTGAGTGTAATAATTGTTGTTAATGTACTCTTGTTTAGTCATTCTCTTGGATCCTACTATTTAATTCTAGTTAAGATACTACTATTCTTAATGTAGTTACAGGATTAGGATTAGGATCAGGTTATAGGGCGATCAACATCATGGTTATTGCGCCCTGACTGTTGGGGTTTATCTAGGATTAAATCTGTTATCTAATGTAGTTATAGTCCTTTGTTGTTGCATTCCATCCTAGTGAACTAGTGTCTTTATAACTTTACTAACAAATGATTTATCTTCCTAAGTTACATCTGTTTACCACTCATGATGGAAATCCACGTAGATTCTAGTACCTTTTTTTATACCTCGACTCTCTCATTGTTTTGGGATGCTACAAAGGCCTTTCAGGGACTTATTGTTTCGCTCCTTGATTCTTTTTGCTTTAGCCTAGTGGATTTGTATCGGTTTAGAATAATTAGTTCAGGTGGAAAAGTTGCCTGTCACCCAGAAAGTGGCAGGAGTGCAAGGCCCAGAACAGCCCCCCCTTCCGAATCTGGCCTTGCTTAAAGTTAACAGTAATTAAAATTTAAGGTTAGTGTTCTGGTCTACAGACAAGGCAATCATAGCTGACCGTAATGGGCAGAAGCGAACATCCGTTAGGTTTTTGTTCACGTAACCTCATGGGCCATTGTAATTATGTAAGGGCTTGTTTTCTCCCCTCCAGCGCTGATAATGTAACTCACGCACTTGCGCTGTGCCCTACAAATTTTACTCTTGAACTCCAGACAACTAGAGCAGGGAAACATGCAATTATAACTCTCATTCAAGGTCGATATATTCGGATAGAGATATTTGTGTGTATGGTTTATTAACTTGGAGTATGACCAGTTCGATTAGACCATAACATAGAATTGTTTTAACTAGCTTTTAAAAATCATTAATTTGGTCTTAAGCTTTGAAAAGTTATTTAAATTATATTATATTATCTGTCATATTACTTAATAATTATGATAATTTATGAATACTATATATTTTCCCTTGGATGGAGGCATGGATAGCTTTCAATACTGATCTGGACATTACTTAGATTTAATTGAACCTTATTGACAATGGTATAAATCCATGGTAAGTGGTAAATAAATGTTAATAATTATTATTTATTATTGTAGTAAATGTTAAAGAATTTTTATTTCGCTTTGCAATGATTCAGATATATGCAACTACATATATGAGCTGTATATTTGCTAAAATCTGCAAAATAAAACTATTAATTTCTAATTTTCCTCTCCGATAACTTACCAACAATTGATGTGCAATTGTTATTACGGTGTGTGTGTGTGTGTGTGTGTGCGTTCGCGTTCTTTCGTGCGTCGTTTTGTGTGTGCAAAACCAAAATGAAAATTTTTTCCTGTTTTTATTGTATTGAACATAGTTTTTATCATTGGTTAATGTTTCATATTTAAATTTATTGATATAATAAATAAAGGCATTCGTTAAACATTTTTCTGATTAATTATTATTTATTAGATGTATCAAAATGTGAGCACCCTTTCTTCTGAGTTTATGCTTTGCTCAGTCAAGATAAAAATTAAGGCTAAATAAAAGTTAGTATTCTTATAGTTATCGGCTACGGGTCAATAATAATTAAATGCAGAGGTAAATTGAAGTTAATTTACTATATCAGATAAGTACTTCTACTAATTCAAATAACAATCAAACCTACTGCCCTTACTAACTATTAAATAAATTAGTAGAAAAGATAAATTACTTACAGCTAATTAATAAATATGTACAAATAAATTAATTGGGCTTATTTATAAAGAGGTCTCAATACAACTTACTAATTACTGTCACTTATCATTTCACTGTTACTGGCACTGCAAAGGCTACTACTATCTCGACGCTGACACGCGATGTGACACTGACTGGAGGGCCGCTGGTGGGCCGCTTTTATAACTGCATGTAAAAGGGCCTTAGCTGGCCTTGATGAATCTAAGAGCCGTTTCTAGGTAAATGTGATTTCATCTTCTAAGTAAGGAAGCAGGTGGCCACCTCCAATTTGCCCCTTCCCGTAGAGATTCTTTCTTTACGTGCTTCCCCAGTCTTTAACATTATTTAACGTTACAATTTCCATTTAACTTTAAATTCTTTTTATTGTAAAAACGAGAGAGAACTGATTTTTTTCATTATCCGATGTAATTCTAGTACTAAACCTCTCTTTGAGCCCTTTGAAATTTCATAAATAGTATATTTATGTATAGCTTACTTTATATGCAGTAAGACCAATCATTCATTATCCTGTTTTCAGAATAATTGCAAACATTTTTACTTTCCACCCCCTCAGTCAATCACACTTAACTAAATCTGGGTTTAAGAACCTGGTGTTAATTGCCCTTCAAATCCTCTGTGTAGGATTTCTTGACGTCACTAAAGCAAATCTGAATACTGCTTGTCTCTTTTTCCTACCTCACTTTTTCTGTATCCACTCTGTATTACGTAGATAGATGTGGCAGGTGTCAGATGCCTCAACCAGGAGGTGGTGGTCCTGCGGTTGGGGGAGCTTGTACTGATGTCACAATTAGTGTGCAGAGTCATCTCGCGTTTCCTGAACCGTTTAGTAACTCTTTATGCATTTATGATCCATTTGATGGAGCATCCGCAATAGGGGAACATAAAGGTTTTCTTTTTTGGCTATTTATTTATTTATGTTTAGTGGGCATAAATACCATTTCATTTTGAAAGTAAGAAGCGATTCATTTGGTACATAAAAAACTCTAATACACAGAAAAATTTCTAAAGGTAAAATACCCACACACTTATCTGTGAATTTTGGTTTTTAAGAAACTGAAGACTCTAATCAGGTAATACCTTACATTGTAAGTTGATAATTTAATTTTTTTACCTGAATGAAGTGTGTGACTTGTTTGTTCGAACGTGTTTGGAATTTGAGAAAGTTTTAGCGTGTGGACTCACGAATAGGACTTTTTTCTTTTTTTCTTAAACTTCCCCTGCATAATCAATTTGGGTCATAGAGGGATGGGCTGTCTACAGGTAGCCAACCTATTCTAATCAGCCACGGCATCGGTTATAATTTTATTTCTAAATATGAAGTTGATGAGGGTGGGATTCGAACCTTGAGCGCCTATCATACCTTCTGTAATCCGTCTTCATTGGTTTCTGCTAACCATCTTCTACATTTACAAAAAATCAAAAACTTTCGGAACACTTTGAACACCTCAACAAAGGAGATTACAACTAATCCCTGCTACAACTAATACCGGAAATAATGGACACTGACCCTTATAACTCATGCGATTGAAACACCTTATCACCGGAAAAGCGACCGTTATAGCTAAACGACTCTTATACCTGACGCATCTGACCAACCCACAGAATACAAACGCAGTTGAATACAGACAGTGACAGTGAACACATGTATTAGCCACGATGATGGATAATGTCTGAAAGCGCTCGCCAGAAGAAGATGGTTTGCAGAAACCAATGAAGACGGATTACAGAAGTTATGATAGTTATATATTCATTGGTAGTTATAACAACCCTTTAGATTAGTTACTTGAGCGCCTAATTAGGAATTGAGCCACGAACCATCCTCTTCGGTCATGACGGCGCCCAATAGTATATTTGAATAATAAATTAATTTGTGAATATATACACATACACGTGCGCGCGGGTGGGCAAACAAATTAAGATAGTATTCACTACTCTGCTAAGGCCACCTGAAAAAATATATCATTAACATTATAGATTTTATTATTAATAATTATTTTTTCAAAAAGTATAATTTATNTGAAATTGTAATAAACAATTTTATGTTTATTTTAATCCTATAAAATATTATTTAAAAGTATTTTAAAAGTAAAAGTATAATTTCATTCAAACAATTAATGAGAGGGAATAGAATAAAAAATCTATCTGTCCCAGCCAGGAATTGAACCTGGATTTCCTACTATCCGGGCCGGTGCATTTAATGAGATACCTAGCGCGTCCCGGTAGCATAATTGGTAAATGCACCGGCCCGGATATTAATTGTTTAAAATTTACGTGGGATAAAAAACCACAACCAAATAAAATATTTATAAAGTATAATTTATATTCTATAAAAAGTATGTCCGTATTCTTCAGTCTACCTATATATTGAGATTTTAATGACATAAGCATATAAATAATCTAAAGGATCATTATGACTACCAATGAATATAGAACTATCATAACTTCTGTAATCCGTCTTCATTGGTTTCTGCAAACCATCTTCTGTTGGCGAGCGCTTTCGGACATTGTCCATCTTCGTGGCCGCGAATTCATGTGTTCACTGTCACTGAAGACGGATAATAGAAGGTATGTTCAAGTGAAGTGTTTTTTGACCGTAGATAATATTCTAAGATGATTTTAGTTGAGGTTCGGTCATGGAAATTTGATCTTAGGGACAGGACGACCTCTCTCATCTTCATGATAGCCCTGAAGATAGCTTGCAATATAAGCCAAAACGTTGGCAGATAATCCTTTATTAAAAAAATACATTTTTTAAATTTGTGTTTTTTGGATCTACCTTGACCGAACCCCAACTAAAATCATCTAAGAATAGAAGGTATGATAGACATAAGCATATTTTTCCGCATATCCCAGACTGGCGTTGCTGCATCCAACATGACAGAGCTAACTAATGTCAGCTAGCCTGTAGGAGTTGCCTTCGTTGGCTGTTCATGTGAAAAGCGTGCTATGAAAGCTTACTGGATGATGATTCACCAACCTGTGGAGCCCATTTCTGACAATGACTGTTAGTTACAGCACTTAAGTCTGGACAATGTGATCCATCCTCCCTTTCCCCTCTTTGTCAGCTGCCCTCTTGCTATTGTCGCTCAACACTTTGTCTTGTAATCGGTATTGTTTTAGCATTGAAACCTTCTCCGCCGAGTGCTGTGTTATTAGAGCGAGGGATAGCAAGGCTCGCTCACTGGCATTTCAATATGTCAACCACCTACGTTTATATCCACTCTTTTATTTATTTATTTTTATTCCAATTAAATTGACTATTTGTTGCCTTGAAGAATGTAGGAGGTTACCAGTAATAAAAGTAAAGAATGTAAAAGTTTACCGGCAATAAATAGTAAAGAATGTAAGGAATTTCAAGAACTATATAGTTCAGAATTTAAGAGGTTAACAGTGCCTCATAGAGAAAAATAGTAGTAAGTCAACTGATATTAAATAAAATTTAAATTTCGCGAGATCCGCGTAAACAGAATTGCGTTGATATTTAGTTGTGTATTAATTACCATAAAATTATTTAATATATACATATTTAACATGTGACAATGTGTTAACATTCTTGACAATCTTAATAATATGTTAAGAGTTTAATATATGTTAGGAATATCCATGTACATTTATTTTTTTAATTTTTATTATTTATCGTTTTCGTGGAGTTTTTCTACTCTACATGCTATGGCGGAAAAAAAATTAATGATATAAATACTTCTTAATATTTACATCCTCTTCTTTGTGCGTACGCGCACACGTGTGTGTGTGTGTGTGTAATAAATAAGAACAAGAGGAAAAAAGAGTCTAGTGAACACAAAAATTACAATGGTTATAAATTTCTGGGGAGGCTTATCGCCCTTCGCCAGAGAAAAGTGAAGAGAGACTACTTCTATACTCATATATGTTCATATTTATTATAGACAAATTATAAGTTACTCGTTCATAAAAGTACTAAAAGTATCGGATTAGGATTAGGATCAGGTTATAGGACGATCAACATCATGGTTATTAAAAATAGTATATATATTTAAAGTATTATAAGTATTTAAAGTAGTATATATATTTAAACACACACGTTTTCTGAAATTATTACATTATTATTTTCAATGTAAGACTATCCAGGAGTCATAAACAATCCTGCCTAAGATTTGCTCAACCCTTCTTAAGCGTTATCTTTGCTGTAACAGTGGCTGTGTAGAGGCCGATGTTTGTAGCCCTCCAAGACCATGCCCGGATTGTCTCCCCACGAGCCGTGGGGTGAACCCCTCATGTGAGCAAGGCGCTAATAGGCCCCCTGAGATTCTGACTGATAGGGGCAGACCCCTGCCTCTACTTACCAGATACGGGTCACTCCTCTTTATTTACAATTAAACTGGTTAAGAGGAGCGACCCCTGGCCCGATCTCCCGACCCCACATCTCTCTCACCCGCGCTTCCTTATCAACCGGCCCATTTCACTTAACTTGCAGCCATGTGAAAACATTCCAGCTTGCTGCAATGTTTATTGTCAACAGATAGTCCGAATGACATAAAGCGAATAAGTGATTGTGCATCTGTACGAGCGTATATACACGCATTTGTGTTTGGGTGCGTAAATCAAGGTGTTATCAATAGAAGAAATCGGTATTTAAAATTTCCATGTTTGTTATACTGAGAAAAAACTATGGATAAAGTTACTAATTGTGATAAGATAAAGTGGAACAAGTAATTATAAAAGAGTAAATAATGTTTATTATTAAATTCATCATATTTGGTTATTACTGTTGCTATTGTATTTTGTATATAAAATCAACGACATGTCGAATCCATGTTTTCAATATATATATATAATAGAGGGATGGGCT